>VXBU01017253.1:479381-496962 GCA_013400315.1 Bombycilla garrulus
CAATAAAACAAAACAAAACAAAACAAAACAAAACAAAACAAAACAAAAAAAAAAACCAAAACAAAAAACCTTCGAAAAGTGGGAAAACACGTGACTCAGGGTCCATCTTGTGTCCATCTTGGGTCCACCTTGGGTGGAGCCTCAGCCAGGCTCTTGTGCTGCCCAAGGTGAATCATTTGAAAGCCTTTTAATAAATCCATCCTTTATTCCTTTAACTCTGTCTAGCCTCTGTTCCAGGCAGCCTCCTCAGGCATCAAGCTGTGCTACCTCCTTCACCCAGCTCCTGGCTCCCATGACTGCCATTGTGGGCAGGTTCCAGAGGTTACAACTTGCTCTCTGATTGCTCCCTGCACTTCTTTTGTGGTTTTCTGATACCTCAATGTATCACCAACCACCACGAATGGAGCTTGTTGGCATGCATGACAATAAATACCACTTTTGTTCCTTTCATAGGCTGCATTTCATTTCTCTTTGGATCAGTAATAAGGAAATTTCTTTTGTTCCACCCCATTTCTCCTCTTGGCAGCAGAACTGGGAGCATGTGCAGGAAGATGCAGGGAAGTCTTTGCCCTCTGGCTTTCATATCAGCCAGAGAATGTTTGCAGAAGGAAATATTTGTCCTCATCTCCTCAAGTGCATTCGCTGGTGCACCCAGTGCTGCTACAAATGCCAGGAGTGCCCATCCCATGGCAGTTTGGGGGATGCCTTCTGGCACTCAGCCCTGCCCTCACACTCCAGTGCCTGTGAGAAGGGCAGACAAAGCCCTCTGCCTCCCCTCCTCATCCTTCTTGAGACCACTGACGCTTTTGTTGCCCCCTTTGTACAAGCTGCTTTGGAAGAAAGCATTGTGGCTGTGCAAACAAGGATCAGCTAACATAAACATTTTCCCCTGTTCAGCAGATGTGTTCAGTACTTTTGTCTGAGTCAAGTTCCTGCGCAGTTTCAGTGTTATAAAACAGTGGTGCAGCACCCAGATACATTCACTTTCAAATAAGACGCTCAGGCTAATACTTTTTTAAAATTTGCTTAAAAAAACCCTACTCTGTACTCGATGCATATTATCCAAAGGCCAAATTCAGACAGCACAGTGAACATGTTGGTTCTAGAAATTTCTACCTCTAATTCCATGTAATATTGTAGGAAAGAGAATGTGCACTGCAAACACTGCTCAACTGAAATGTTAAAAATTATCCCTTTTGCTTTTCCTCCCTCTTAGAGCACAAAGAGAATCTAATTAACATTCGCAGTCTCTCTGCAGAACTCAATTCAAACTCAAAGTATGCTATCAAAGGCTTGAAGATCAGACAAAAATTATTTGGGGTGACTGAGCTATCTCTAGAAATATATTAAATTAACGCCAGTGGGTCCTCATGAAAAATGATACCAAATGCAGTTAAAAGGGCTTTACCTGCTTTTAAGAGAAAATAACAAAGTCATTAGGAATTTTCTGTAAGCCTAAATCTGTCTTGCAATTGTTCAGTATGGTCATGTAATGTGGCAAACGCAGCAAGTCACAGTAACTCATGAGCAGACTTGTGTGTGACATTTTTCTTTTCAGCTGATCTTTTCCCACCGAAGAAAGTTTCCTCTCTGCCTTGTAAGAGACCGAGTCTTTCAGGATCTGCAATTTTTTAGGTTCTCTCCAATTTCACCCAAGAGTATACAGGTTTTCCATTGTCTTTTCTTTTTCCTGAAAAAAGAAATTTTTATGTATTGGATTTCAAGCCACCCTGATAGCATTTCCCAGCCAAGTAATTCCTTTGGTGCAGTAATCTGCATCTCTACCTTGTAGATGATAAACCAGATTTAACACTGTTTATCATGTGCTCAGGGCTGATGTACCACTTCAGTAAATGCATGATGCTAATCAGCTAAATTATAAAGAAGAAGAAAAGGAACATAAACCTGTTTCTTTCAAAATCCCTTTCTGGACTGCATTAAAGCAGACCCACACACATTCAGCGCAGTAAAGGAGTAGCTCACTATCACCTATCAATTTTCTTGTTTATGCAAGCATCTTATTCCAAGCACATTAAAGCAATGTTGATAAGAGCAAAATGGTTCATTTTTTTTTTTGGTCTATATTTCAAAGAAATGTTCTTAAGAAGGAAGGTATGTCTAAGAAGCAGTGCCTTACCACAGCACTCTTATTAGCATTTCTTCAAAGATGCCTTCAACTTGGTTCTGGCTACAAAAACAAAATCTGCATTTGAATAAAGATATTCCAAATGAAGTTGAAAATTGTCGGAGTCTTACAGAAAAGATGGACATAAGCCATAAAGCTGAAATGTAGCAAGAGGAAAAGAGACAGTAAATGTGCACAGGTAAGCAGCTCTTGTGTGTTAGATATAGCTTCATAAAAAAAGGGAGAGACTGCCTATGTTCCAGCAGCTTCCTGCTGGTCCCAAAAAAGCAAGGAAATTTCAGTCATTTGACTTGTCACCAATTACCATCAGAGCTAATGGAAAGGAGGTCTTGCAGTGTCTCTGAGTAACTACTGCCAAGATCACTGAAACAGATGTTCCAATATATCCAGAGCTGTGTGATGAGGGTCTGGTCCTCCACAAAAACATAGAATCAGCCCAGGGAGGATAATTATGCAGCATCCAAAAGACAATTTTTCTTCATAAGCCCAGGCAATCGGGGTTGAAATCTCAGTATGCTTCTTTTATTCTATACTGTTTAATTGGGCCAAATGTGTTTATAAAAATAAACATTCATAACAGGTTTGGAAATAATTTTTTAGAATGGGACTTAGAAAGGATCACGGCAATGTATTCCGTATTTCCACCAAAGGGATGCAATGTTTGACAAACCCCATGACTTATTTCTTACATTGCTCGTAGGCTTTCTTAGACATTATGTATTAACTGATTATTTTCTCAATTTGACAAAAATCAAAATAACAAATAAACAAACAATTACTTACATTATGTATAAATCTGACCCTTTCAGTGTTTTTTGTCACAAAGACGATTGACAATGACACCTCAGCCCATTTTTTTAGCATTCTTGTGACTCCATTCATAACCTTTCTCAGTTATAATTCAGGAACAATGACTTACTGTAATTTAGACATATCAATCAGTCTAATCTCCAGGACATAATACTTGATAAATTAAAGTTTCACATAAAATGCTTGCCAAGAATACAATGTCTTTATCCTGGCTGTAGTGAAAACCAGTGAAGGAACTTGCATCGATTTCAGCTTAACTGTGTAGTAATATTCAGAGGTCTCTCTTACAGAAACATATATTTACCTTTCTTTTTTTCCCTTGTACTTTACTTGTTTGTAAAATTCCTTATGAGTCCCCTTAGTACATTGTACATTTAATTTACCTCAGTTAATGTTTCCATGGACAGCCATTCTTTTTTCTTTCATTCAAATTTCATTTTGGTTCACTTAAACTCTCTGAGAACAGCATTTCATTATTTATCCAAATGTGTCATCCTGGCTTTTCACTTCCATTCTGCCAGTGGTTTACTTAGTTCGAAAACATTAGAGCTCAAACATGTCTTTTCAAAATGATTTTGTAAGAACAACCTTTCAGATAGAGCATGAAAAAAGTTAGATGCTATAACAATTTTTTCCAACTAAACCTGCTGAAACATTAGTAGAAATAAGTGGTGAATTCTAAATAGCTTTAAATAAAATCTGGCACTGTAAATCTGGCACTGACCTGTTCCTTGGTATCAAGCAGCTGCTCCAGAAGACAGAGATTTCCTGAATGTTCTTATAAAGGACCAAATCTTTAAATATACCTCCCATGACATAAGTCAATGTGGAATAAAGTATACTTTTTTTTTTGTAAAGTACACACTGATTTAACAGGTGCCATTTTCTTATTACATGAGTACCTGGTTAGCTTCTAACTACAATTACAAATTTTGATGGAAATCTTGATTTAGAATGCAAAATTTTGACTGATGGACTTTAACATTTAAATTTTGAAAGGACAACTAAAGGCAAGACCAAATAAAAATATCCCCACTGGAGAAACACAGCAGGACATTTAAACAAAATTTACACACAGCAGGAATAAAACTTTGTTTAACTTTATTTGGGACCGGGCACGTACAGAAAGCATTGTTTATATCCTGGTTTCCTTACTTTAAGGCTTATGCCCACATTCACATATCATTACACACCACTCAATGTATAAAAAAAAAAATCATTATAAAAGTCAGTCCAATATCCATTAAAAATTCAGGCTTTAGTCTGCACCAGTTATATATGAATGGATCAGATTTACTTGGAATAACACAGAATTGCATATTAGAGCATGACCAAACCAAAAATAATAACTTCATCTGTCTGGAGACCAGAAATCCAATGACTGAGAAAAATGCTGCACTATGACTCAGGACCACTTACAAAGATATATTGTTGTAACAAACAAGGCAGGAATTATCTCTGTCAAATACCACCAGTTTATACTTTCTTCTTTTAAGCAGGTTGGGCTTTTTTGGAAAGATCTTATTTCAAAATATGTAACTCTGAACATGCTCAGGAAGTAACAGACTGCATGGCAAATAAAGGAAATGAATGCAATGAGGTTTTTATCAAGGGGGAAGGCACACAGGGATTATATTCTCAGTCTGGTGAGGGAATCAGCATCACTAGTAAAATCCTCAGTCTCTGCATAGTGCTCCGTGGGCTGAACCATTGGTCTAACTGTTGCAAGACATGAACATCATATTAATATTTGAATTGCTTTTTCTGAGCTGCAGGGACAAATGATAAAGGTGCATTAACATAAATATTTATCACAACAAACTGTAACCAACATCACTCCATCATCCTCCTATGCTGGGAACTCCATCAAACACATTACAGTGCCTGCTATACATGGTTACAGAAAAACAAGAATTAGGAACGGAGGAAAAAGCCACAATTTATCTCATGAGTTTTCCTCTTGTGGCTTAATACAATGGTTACCATACTACCCTGTCAGGCTGGAGATAAATGGAGCAGTTGGAAGCTGAAGCCTAAAACAGTTTCAAGCCTGGCTGTGCTCACACATTAAGAAATGACTGGAAGCAACCTCAGCTCAAGGAGAACTGAGCACACTGAGAAAAAAACATAATTCCAGAAAAACAGTATACTCTCCTGCTATTCTTTCTTTTATTGTCTTTTTTTTTCCTCCTACTGTTGTTTAAATTTTAGCATCAGTTGGCACAATTTCTGCTCTCCGCCCACCAACATTTCAGTAAAAAATTGATCATTCTGATGAGAAAGATGAAGAAAACGATCAGGTTCAAACAGAAAGTTGTATAAAGTTCATTCATGATTCAGTCTCCTGTAGGGCTTTTTAGTCTCTAGCATAAATCTCTAGAGCTAAAATGTAATAAAGAGCGAAAATAGTGTAGGAAAATGAGTCCTAAAACTTTAAAGACCACACTTTACCCTTGTTATCCTCACAGAGCATTACCTAATGCAGCATGGAAAAAAAAATCCAGCTACTTTTAAAATAAGCAACAGGGAAAATTTGAGTATAGCACGAACAGAAGCATTTTTTAAAATGCATGATCCCTGGCAATGTTATAACTTTGGCACCAACATTTTTAATTTCCTGTGCATTACAATTCTAAATGTAGGAGGCTTGGTTACACTTGGGTTTGTAGAAGAATGGCCCCTCAACATAGCAGGTGTCACCCAGCTCGACTCTCCAACTCCCAATTTTGACTTCAGTGCTCCCTCCCAGTCTAGCCCACACACCCAGCAGAATAAATCTGGGCAATTATGCAGTGGATCACAGAATCCTCCTCCACAAAAGGCCAGGAAAGACCTCTTCACTCAATGAAGAAGCATCTCCAACCTGCAGAACTTTGCCCCAAATCCAAGATCCCAATTGCCTCAGTGCCATTCAAATCAATTTTTAAATGGGAAAAAACTAAACTCAAAATCATTTAAAAACACAAGGCATCATAATCCGAAATAGCATAAAAATGTCTGATTTTCAATGAAAATATTACTGAAATACTGTCTTTATTCAACAAGTACTTTGCATCTCTCCCACTCACCTTCCTATGTCTACAATTCAACATATTTACAGGTTTTACTAGTTTGTAATGATTTGAAAAGAACTAGGCTGCAATATATAAACATTGATCCAGAAGTTGAAATCATAAACAGGGGAAACACACTCTGAAGAAAGGAATGAAAAGAACTGATTTTCACTTGTGTGGAAATTAACTGCTGGTAGGTAGCTTAGAGTGGATAGTTAGATAATTTATTTTATTTAAAAACAAAATGTTTGCACAATAGTAGCAGATTCTAGATTTCTCTATTATTTTGGGGTGATAAAAACCTTTTCTGTGCCATCTTTGTCTATTTGAAACTGCACAACTTTAACTTAGGAAAGTTTTTATGGCATCTGTCCTGTTAAGTAATAGAATTATTTTAAATTGCAGTATGAAATGTTTATATAGCTGTCTCTGTATGTCTTGGGCAGCTATATACCTACGTGAAGCAGAAAATTAAAGAAAAGGGAGATGAGAAGCTCTACAAACCAAGCTACAATGTTTTTTCCTTTCAAATGACACAAGATAATTTAGAACTTTAAGAGCTTTCCTCACAGAAAAGCCATACCCCTCCATTTTCCATTATCTGTCTTGTACTTTCTTGTAAGGAGAGAAAAACATTCTAACTGTATGTTCCCTCAGTCTGTCCTTGTCCCCTTCAAATATGAATGAATCCTGTGGAGGAGCCTATTATGTGGTGGTACCATACAGGAGGCATTGGACACATCTTTCCAAAATTAGGAAAAAATTATTAATTTTCCTCAATAATGTAAAAAACCTTCACATTATCCAGCTCTGATTATGTACTTCAGGTGTCTGAGAGCCTTAAATAAACCTCTCTCACCCTTACCTTTACCTCTCTATAGGTTTTAATAAATACTTTAAACAGACACAAAATTACTTTTCTGAGTTGCAAGAGGAGCATTTGAAGCATTTTTTTTAATTTATTTTTTTTCTAAACACCATGAATGTCCTTAAAACCAAAGGCTGATGCTAAGCCAGCACAACACGGGGTGAGCTGCCCTGCAAGACATCCCAACACTACTGCTGTAGCTGTCTGCAGCACCAGCCCTGCAGAGAGGCTGCCAATTTGGTCAAAAGGCAGCTGTTTTGAAAACTCCTGCAGGATAAGATCACTCCTGGTTCGACAGAGATTTGGGGCTTGTGGCTTTGGAGTGAAAAGTTCAGTGAAATACTTCACTGCCCAAGCAACTCCCACTCAGAGCTGCTCTCTAGGGAAGAGATTTGCTCTCCAGTTTTGCCTTTGGTAAGGCAAAGCTTATGTCTGCAAAGGATCTCAGGCCTCTTTTGATATCCTCTATGGTGGTAATATAAGTTGCTGTAAAAGGTCATAATGTAAGTCAAGTAATTAAAATGCTTTTCATAGGAAAAGAAATATGTTTTAATTATTCCCACATAGGTGTGCATATACGTGTAAGACCTGCTGCTTGGCTGTGCATATAAAACTTCAGCAAAACTAAAGATGCACGATGCTTCTTGGAATTATACAGGAAAGTTTACAGCTAGATATATAATTATATAAGAAAAAGGACTATTTTAAAGGCTCTGAATTACTGCCTCCACTCGGTAGGAGCTTGGCTCTGAGGGATTGCCTTAAGATGTTGGTATCTGTTCAGTGGGTGATCTCCTTGGATGAGCGGCGCAAGAAGATGAGTGGCAAGAAACATATGGCTGTTGGACTGTACCTGTCACAGTTGCAACAATGAGCTGGAGGAGATACCGATGCCTTAAATTTTGGCTTATATATTTTTCAGATTCTGTACTGCATTAGCGTGTAACTCTGAACTTCATATAAAGTGTTAGCAAGTTCTCCTCACAGTTTAGTCAGACAAAGCAATCCTTTTCCAGCCTGAGAACCAAGGACACCGTTGCAGCTTCAGGCCCAAAAGGTGTAAACAACAGGGAATTGAGAAGAGCAATGTGGGAAGATGGGACTTCATCACATAAGGCTGGAATTGGACAACTAACCCCAATATGGAAATGGACCAAAGCTTATAAAAGTGTGAAAACATGTGACTCGAGGTCCATCTTGTGTCCATCTTGTGTCCATCTTGGTTGTAGCCATGGCCAGGTTCATGTACTGCCCAAGGTGAATAATTTGAAGGCCTTTTAATAAATCCCTCCTTTGTTCCTTTAACTCTGTCTAGCCTCTGTTCCAAGCAGCCTCTTTAGACATCACTGTCAGCTGAATCCTGCAGGGAGCACTCCCTGGATGTCCTGAAGCTCTGTGCAATCGCCACGGCGCTGAGGACGCGCACAGGCCGTGTCACATCCTGTTACCAGAGTGCTGCCCATCCAGCTGCCCATCCAGCTGCCCATCCAGCTCCCACACCCTGCTCCATCTGCTGGGAGCCAGCAGGACTTGGGGACAAGGCAGCTTGTGCTCTTCCAGGCCCCAGCAGCCAGCTTTATCCAAAGCAAGGGCCAAGCCTGAAACTGGCCACCTCCCATTTGCGCCAGACCTGACCCCTGTTTCACCCAGCTTCAAAATGGAAAAGTTGAAACTTAACAGTTTGGATGGACAAGAAGGTCTAAAATGCCCACCATACTCTCCTTCCTGTTTTTGTCCCAATTCCTTGGTAAGCCAGAAAAGGATTGCGAATTCCAAATTACATATCCACATGAAAGAATCTCAGGGATAACATTAGTGTCTCTGGGGATAATCTCGGAAAAATCACAGCCTCTGCTACTTATCTGAGATTTGCTTGATAGATCTAATAGGATGATTTTACTCGTAGTGCATATTTGCTCCTAGACAGGCAATATGATTACCCAGAGCTGGATTTCCACTGTAAAATTAAACTTTCTTTCCCATATGGCAGTAATTGCAGCACAGGATCTCAGTAGGCGTATAAAATAGAGAGTACAAGAAAGATATATAGCAGAGGCAGGCTCTGCCAGCTCTGGAAACACTTCTATGAAAATTGAAATCTAGAACCAGAATTTTGAGCTAAACAACACACGTGTCTTCTCAGGTTTGAGAATCAAAATAAATGTACGTATTTAGTTTAGGTCTACCTGTGTATGAAGCAATCATCTCATTGATTATTTTAAGAAAATTACACGTAACACAGATCCTAAATAATGCAAGATTATGCAAATCTTAATAAATGTTAAAGGAAACAACCCTGACTCTGTGAAGATATTGGCTATTCCAAAAGTTTTTCTCTTCATTTTTCAATTTGGATCTTTGTCACTAACAGTGAATCAATAAGGTAAAGCTCAAGGAATACTGAAAAAAATTAAGGGGGATAAAAGGAGACAGGTGCAGTTGATTTTTCTGTTTTGAAGACTTTATGTCAAGAAACAAAAGAGCAGTTGAGAGAGCAACTATTGAGTCTAGAATGACCAGCAATTTAAGGTTTTACTAGGAAACAGTAAGGGCCATGTGAGCCAATATAACTTTTTTATGTGCAGTTATGATGGGAATTTATATATATATATATATGTGTATATATATATATATATATAAACAAGATCTATTTTTCATCTGAAGTTCTACTGGGTATGTTCAGAGTGGCATTTGTGCAACAAATTACTTTTTATTAGTTCTCCTTGCTGTTAACACTGCACTGCTACTTCAGACAATGAGAAATATTTTATTTTATCTCACATATTAACACAATTCTTGGTAAAATATACTGTTGCTGCCATTTTTGCACATGATGACATGAAGTGATGACACCAACAGTCTGAATAAGCCTCAAGTGATATTTTGGTCTTGGTATCATTTTTCAAAATTAGAAGTTTAGAACACCATGGGAGTGTATCTTTCTAGATAGATCTACATTTACTTGCTAATAAAAAGCCTGTGACTACTATATGACCTACTCAGATTTTCATCTAGTTTTGTTACCAGGTATTGAATTTTTCTAAGGTAAAGCAAAATTTTACACTCCTATTTTGACAACATTTTTTGTAGTGTCTCTATAAGTTGTGTTTCATAAATCTCTGAAAGAAATAATTTTGCCTCCAAAATGATGATCATAATCATAAACCATTGGGAAAATAAAACAAACATTTTTTTTCCTTTAAATCTTGTTGTAAAGGACTTAAAGATTTAGTACTCCTTTAACTCAGTCTCTTGTCTACCACAGGTTCTTTTTTAATTTCAAAATCCTTTCAAAACCTTCCTAAATCCCCATTAGTTTCTTTATTAGAGATGGATGTTTCTTCCCTTAACTCCAAATGGTTAACTGAAGATGTGAATCAGAAAGTCTGCCAGACACGAGATGCTGCTCAGACTTTACATCCTGATCCTTAAATTTTGATTCACAAGTAGATCGTTTTCAAATCACGAACATAACTTCCCAGGAAATTCTGCATTATTTCCTTTAAGATGGTAGGGGACAGAAACTTATCACCGAATAACATTATTAAGTGTAAAAAATGATTTGTTTGTAAGATCAAAGCAAATTTTCTCTAATTCTAAAAATAAAGATGTAGGAAATGCCTGTTACAATGGAGGATATTTATGACTTGAAAAGATGTAAAATATTATTACAAATCTTCTCCTGCTTCTTTAAATCTTTCCAATACTGGAAAAAAAATAAAAAGAAAAAAAAAAAAGAAAAAAAATGATCAGTAAAACACTATGGTTTTGATTCTTCACAGTATAGGTTAGTTCAGCTGTTCCACCACAACTGTTGCTAAAAGCTTGGAGCTCACCATCCAAACACTACATAAACACAAGTTAGTGTGCTGTGAAGAAAGTAGTAAATCACAGTGTCTCCTCATCTGTAATTAGGAAGCCATAAAAAAAAGGCTTTTTGCTTCTCATATGTGTGGTGCATTCGTATGGCCAGAGAAGTTTCTCCTGTGCTGTAGGAAAATCTTGCAGCAACTGCAATCTGCCCCTGTGGGGGAGCCACGATGGCCTGTTTGTTGGAACAGACTTTGCTTATTTAGAAACCACAGAAATTCATCCCTGGCTCTGCCTGCTTGCAACAAGCTCATTTTATATTGGCACTGTTAAATTCATTCATTGAGATAGCTCCAGGCTCTACAAGCAGAACCTCCCTCTGACCTCCCCTCTGCAAAGTGAAAACAAAGACTAAATAACTGTGAGTGCACAAAAGGAATGAGAAGTACTTGAAAACAATAGCTGGTTAGGCGAGCAGCTATTTAAAATATTAGTAAATCAGCATGTGGCTCAGCAAAAGAAGACATTTAAAGCCTCTTCCATTCCCTTCCTCATTTCGCATTGTTCTTTCAGAATGCATGATGCAGTCAAGAACAGCATTTGTTTGGCATTAGGAAAAAGCTCAGTTTAACTGAGAGCTCAGGGAAGCCTCAAGCCCAGGACAGATTATTTATGAATTTGGTGGGACAAAAGAAAGAAAAATCTGGATTTATCAATAGTGCACCTTCTGAAGAAAACTTCTTTTTTTTTTTTTTTTTCCATAGATATAAACAACATTGCAGAGTTCTGACATCTCAAGGAATCCCATTATGACTTGATATATTCCTATAAAGGACACTCTACTTCCATCTTCTTAATAGGTTTATATACCATACTTTAAGGCAGCATGCACACAATGAGCATAATTGTTTATGGTGCTCTGCAAATCACTGAAGGAGCTATATATAGTAAAGGAGTAATATACATCAAATTAACTCGTAAAAGGCAAGGCAAATATAAGATGAATGGAAGAGCAATGTAGAGAAATAAGCCTATTAGTACTGAACTCAGTAGTAATATGCCATTTAGAAGTACTTTAATTAATACCAGTCCTTGAACACTTGTGGCAACTGGAAGAAACAAACAGATTATGATGAGGAGCCGTGTTTTTCTAGCCTAAGTAAATCGTCACATGTTTATTTAGGATGTTTTAATTGTCTGTGAGGAGAAATTGTTACTTTTGATTTTAATACACACCCTTAATTTGTTCCTGACTTTCCAAATAATATTTCAGCAGCAATGCTGAGAAAAACAAAACTTGAGAAAAACATAACTACTGTGAGCAGCTTACCAGAACTGGTGCTGTATCCCCAGAGTAGGTGGTGAAGAGCAGTCAGATAAGAAACAGAGCCAGGATGCATAAAATATCTCCAGGGCAAAAGATCAGACAGAAAAATACTCTCAGGCTTCTTCTTTCAAAAATAACACTTTTATGCTCTGTGGTGAAGTAATTAAGAAACATTCTTTACTAATAGTTTTTTTCCATCTATTTCAGATTGGTACTCTGCACAGTAGATTCCTTATAGCATAATTTCCCTCAACTCACTCATGATCTTATTTCCTAAATATGGCTTTACAACAAACTTAGCAACAAGCACTCTTAGCCATAAGCAGAAAAATCCATTTTGATAAACTGACTCAGTTTAGTTTTTACACTGCATGAGGAAATATTGATTTCCAACATGTCCTGCACATTACATCATTCTTCCTCTATGGCAGAATTTACATAGATGCTGCATACTCGCATCTTCCATAAGCCAAGCTCTAGCACTAAGTAGCAATTTAACCAGAGAATGCATAATTCAGCAGCTCCCCGAACTTTCTTACTCACAGCCACACTACATACGTTTCTGCTTCAATTCAACACCATGAGGATCTTTGATAGACAAGTGTGTTACTCCTGCAAATTTCCACATAGACGCAGACCTTCTACACATTTTTAGCACTCACTTCTCCTAGTATGATTTTTATTTGTGTGATCTGTTCTTACCACTCGCAGCTCTGAATTCCCAGCTACCCTGACACTGAATCAATATTGAAATGATTTTCACACTGAGACGGTCGCTCCCCAGTAGGAGAAGCTGTGCTGTCTGAGATAAAGATCTGCTTTAACAACTTGGTCCTCCTAAAAACACATCCCCATTTCCATCCCCGGAGTGCAAGCTCAGAATTCCATCTGCCATTGCACTCACTGAAAGAAAGTGGTAGAAAAGAGAGAGGCAGCAGAGACAGTAAGTTCTTTTGAGTCCATGGATGCTGGTATCCATTTCTCCAACTGTGCACCTTCTCCGAGAGGACTTCTGGACAGCATCCCAGCAATTCAGTGAGATGCACATGTATTACACTTTGTTGTGTTGACTGGAGGTTTGAAGATGGTGGATGGAATTAAAGAAGCAGCAAATAATTCACTTCAGTTGAAAAGAGAAAATAGGAAACAAGGGAAGCTCTTCTGAGTCTCAGTGAAAGCTAAGACGTGAGGGAAGTCATCTCGATTCTTTCAGATGCCCAGCTTATCGATGTGTCAGAGGCAGTGTGGTAATGAAACTCAAATTCCTGAAACAAGATTAGCAACTGGAAAGAAATCCCGCTCTAAGAAGTGGGACCATTGCTCTGAAGATTTCCTTCATGTTTAACTGAATGTTCACAACTACTCTTCTACATGGGGCATTTCTGCTTATTAAATACCAAGTGGAACAATATTCAGTGCACCCAATTCTGCCAAGCCACCCAGACAAAACTCAGACTATTTCTCCGAGATCACAGGTCAAGCCTATAAAATTTTCCTTTTATTCTTTTCAGGAGACAGAGATTATACAAGAACCATCTATTCTGTTGGCACTGTCAGACCTCTGCAATACACAGGTGCTTGATGTATGGTTTTAGCTTTCCAGACATTTTGATACCCTGTCATTCCAATAAGCTATTGAGATTGAAAAGTGAATTGAGAGGAGAGGAGGAAAATGGCTCTGCTCCTCTGACAGCCAAGAAGAATTTCACAAATGCTCTATTCCCGCTGAGGTATCAACAGATAAGCACAAGCTCTATTCCCATTCAGCTGGCACCTGCCCTGTCACAGGGATGAAGATGCATTGTCTTCTTGGGAGCAGCATGAGAAAATATGACAAAACATGAAGAGTCATCAAGAAAATCTGCATTAACATCTGTGACTGTAAAACACTGCTTCTGCAGCTTGAGCTGAAACACACACAACTGTGCAAACCAGACGGGTTTGGACAGAGCTGCAGCAGCATGCAGCCCTTTTGATGAGTTTCAAATCTGGGTGTTTGTGCTCACTAATTATGTCTAGTGGATTAGATGGCATAAGGAAACTGTCTCTTCAAGAAGCTGCGCTGTTTGATTTTAATGTTTTGCATGGTTTGCTCATATACAGCTGTGCAGGGCTCTCCTGTGTAGATTGCCCTGTTTAAAAAGTGTGAGAAAGAATGTATTTTCAAAGCTCATTTGAAAGTGAAATCATTATTTGGTTATCCTCAGCTGCAGCTACTGAGCAAGGGTCTCAGGTGGGCAGATTCACACACAAAGCACACTCAGAGAAAACTCCAGTGGGTCCCTGTGAGAACTTTGCAGTCAGGCTCAATGAAGTCTCTTAGTGACATCTGCAGCCTTGGCAGAGGGTTCCTCAATTAGCTCTGTCTTCTGAAATGAGCAGACCTCAAAGGACCTGCCACAAAGAAATATCAGATTATTATTACTTTATTGTGTTACCTCAAGATTTGGGTTTGAACAGACATTCATTGTGATGGAATAAAACTGCAAGACCTTTCCCTCACATGAGGATAAAACAAGATTTTGCTTTATATTTCTATCTTTTGCTGAAGGACTAGCAGAGGAACACAAGCATCAATAGGCAATGTCACTTATGGCCACTCTACACAGGATTTTAAGGCGGCATGTTTTACTGTATATTAAGTCCTCTAGGTGCAGATGAAACCCCACCTACTCGATCATCCTCATACCTCTCCATTCCTGACGAGAGCTGCTGCCTGCCACATGCAGAGTTCTCGTAAAATATCCTCAAAAAGAAAAAAGAAAGTCACAAGTATTTTTTTTCATGTCAGACAGGAAGCAGGAAATTTGGCTAGTCCCTATCAGAGCTGGTTTTAGACACCAAACATCAGAAAAAAATCATGGTTGAGGAAAAGGTGGACAGGGGACTGCAGCTGTTAACAGTGTAGTGCTGCAGGGCAGGATGACCCAGCACTCACACCTCTGCTAAGAGCCCTTGTGAATCAGCCTTCTCACCTTGAAAATGCTGAATTAGCTTTTCCAATTAACTCTGCTGACTTTCCCCCAGCCTGGTAGGTGACCAGTGGGAGCCAGGGGGTTATATGTACCCAAGCAGTTGCTATTTTGTGCCACTGTGGTCCTGTTTGTCCTCTTTCCTTTTGTTCCTTCTGAAGTAATCCTCGCTGGGATGATCAGGCTGGATCTGCTCCCCAGAGCGAGCATTAGCAAAACATCCTGGCTAAGCTGCTGTGGGAAGAGAGGTGATCTGCTCAGGAGCAGATAGGAGGATTAAATGAATAAGAACTAAAATTAATTGTGAAGATTTTAGCAGGCAGAACTGACTGAGATGAGAACGGACTAAGGAAGAGGTATGGGAATCTCCCTGAATTGCCCACCAAGCTCTAAGGCAGTGCAAGGGCCCCCAAAATGCCATGCAGGGATGCCATAGATTCATTATCATGCAGGGTTTAATATTTCTTTGTTCTGTCAATATGCCTTAGGCACATTTGAACTGCTTTATGCCACTGCTGCCATTTTCTTTCACAGACATTCAGAGAAGCTTCATTGGTGCTCACAGACAACAATGGTATACAGGAGAAAAATAACTCAGTGGAGATAACTCTGATGGGATAAAGCTCTCCAACTAAGCTTCCTGCACTCGAGCTAAAGAGAAATCTTTACCTCAAGGATTAGGGCTATCATTCACTGCAAGGAAGCTGTTAACAATGTGTAACACTCTGCCTGCTGTGATCTGAAAATTATTTTTCACCTAGTTATGAACAGACCCTTTGGTCACTTGGGTGGTTTTTAATTTTAAAAACAGGAAACTGTATCTTCATTAAAATTAGAAGATTAGTAATTCTTTGAATACAACCATAAAAAGAAAAGTTTTGTCCTTAGGCGCATTGTCTCTGATGCATTATAGTAAATGTGAAAATTTGTTTTGATGTGCTTTTATTAATTCAAACATTGTAATTGCATGACAAGATGAAATGGTCTAAACTGTCAGATCTACTCCTGCCAAATTTTCCTCTCTCTTATTTTCAACAGATTTTCCTTTCCTCATGATATTTAAAAATATTGCATACAATTTGGAGAATAATGAGAATGTGTTCCTTTTGCTTCAGTGCTAAAATAATAAACCAGCATCTTTAGAGCATATTTAGCCTACAGAAGTAAGCAGCTTTGCCACTAGAAATTCAGCTTTTCACTAGATTAAACACAGGGTTTGTCTTATGCTTGTAAAATTTGATCAGAATTTCCTTCCTTTTATTCAAAAAATAAAACAATTTCTCATTTCCCTAGAGCATCCCCTGACACATATTATAAAATTTCATTGATTCCATGTTAATAATTTGGTAATAAAAGCACAGTTAATTCCCAGTACTGCAAAAATATAATTAATACTAATTATTCCAATGGGTTTAAGTTCTTATGAATTACCACACCAAATATTTGGCATCTTCAAGTTTTCCCTAAATATATCTTAGTATATTAATTCTTTTACCAGAAAGCCTTATCTACCAGCAGCATCCAACTGTACTGTTTTCCTAATATTTAATTAAGGATACTTTACACAGATTTTTTTACTGATCAGTGGATTCCTCAGCATGTGACAAGCATTCCAAAACCAGAATAATTAGCAGCACTTTTGTTCCAGTTTATTGCAATTGAAGGCTTACATTTTATTTTATTTTATTTTNATTATTTAACTGACCAGATTGATTAATGACAAATGAAGAAATAAGGAACCACACGATTGGACTCAACCTTAAAGCTTTTTCCAACCTAAATGATTTTATAATTCTATATAAAGTAAGAAAACAAGATATATATGACAAAATTAAGGCTACATTAGGAAAAAAAAAAAGGCAAACCAAAAAAATGAAATGCTACATGGATTCCTACTATGCCAAATCTATTATATTGCATCTTTTACTCTGGTTTGATTATTTCTTCTGCAATAATATCACATATGACTGCATTAAGGTTTTCTATTAATTAATCTGCATTATTTCTGCAGTTGCCACCTGACAGAAGGAAAACAAAACCTGGGCAGTTAATTTTTTGGCCACAACATAAAGCAGAGAAAGTAAACTTGGGTTTCTTAGCACTACTCCACCATGTTCTCTTTCCACCTCCAGGGTGGTAGATTATCCTTGTTTTTTTAGATTTCCTGCTTGGACCTGCTTGGAAGAAACTGAGAAAGCAAGGCAGGCTATGAATATTTATTTCCAGAAGTGGTTTTGCAGGAACCCTGAGTAAAACTGCGAATGCTCAATGCACTGAGCATCAGTCTGCCAGTCCCCAGCACTCTAACAGAAAAACAAGCAATTTTGGGCACTTGGGTTAATCCTATAAGGTGTTCAAATAAAAAAGAAAAGTTGTATCTAGAATACAAAAAGTGCCAATGCTAAAGAAGTGTTTTGGAAAGGCATAAATGTGCATAAAAGCTGCAGTTACAGGTAGTCAGTAATCCTATTAGATGAAGTCTCTACTGTCTCTTCTAGAGAAACATGATGTCTTCCACCTTCAGTAAAGAACTCAGAGGAAAAACACCTTTATTCTAGTAGATATGGCAGCCTGTATATATAGTCTTAGATAAAA
>VXBU01017254.1:3729-20146 GCA_013400315.1 Bombycilla garrulus
CACACAGTGGTACAGGGAAGCAGGTAGGGGAGGTTGTGTTTGGTTCATCACATGTTGTTTCTGCTGCTGCTTGGGGAGAGGAATCTTTCTCCATAAACTTCTCCAATGTAAATCCTTCTCACAGGCTACAGTTCTTCAAGAACTGACCAAAAGTGGGTCCCTTTCCACAGGGTGCAGTCCTTCAGGCACACCCTGCTCCAGCATGGATTTCTCACAGGTCACAAGTCCTAGCAGGAAATCTCTTATCTCATGGATTACAGGGAGGAGCTGCTTCACTACGGTCTTCATCACAGGCTGCAGGGGAATCTCAGCTCCAGGACCTGGAGTACCACCTCTCCCTCCTTCTCCAATGATCTTTGGTGTCTACACAGTGGTTCCTCTGTGCATATTTTCACCCCACTCTTCTCTGGCCACAATTGTGGCTGTACAATAACATTTTTCTCTCTAAATGCGTTATTGCAGAGAAGATACCACCATTTCTGATTGACTTGACCTTAGCCAGTGGCACATCCATCTTGGAGCCAGCTGGCGTTGGTTCTGATGGACTTGGAGGAAGCTTCTGCCAGCTTCTCACAGAAGCAGCCCCTGTAGGGCCCCTGCTACTAAAACCTGGCCAAGAAAACTCAATACATAGAATAAGAAGGAATAGATATTTAGAAATTTTAAATTACTTCCTTTTAAAATGCCAAAGATTTACAAGAATTATTAAGGAGACTTTCTAAAGAATTTAGCTTACAGAGTTTTAATGTGAATTGTGCTGATAAACATTCATGCAATGCTTTGGTTATTTGTAAATAAAACACTGGTAAGATCATTTTCAGTACAATAAGTAAACATCACAAAATGACGCTTATATATGACCCTTTTTCCTCCTATAACTAGATTTCCTAAGTCACATTGTGACTTTTTCCTAAGGTCACATGTGACTTTTGTCGCATTCCACTGTCTGAAGGGTGTTTTCCTCAAATGTCTGGTCTCTGGGGAATTTGGAAGATGAAGGTTCAGTTGTGATTATGGCCTTTAAGAGGTCTTTAGCTGCCCTCCTGTCACTGGTCATGTGCCTCTAAATACCTCTAATATTCTGAGGCTGAATATTCACTGCTGCTCTAGTACCAAATATAGTACTGAGTAATCACCACTGTATTGCACAAAATCTGAGCTACCAGAAGGCAAATAAAAGAACTACTGTAGTTACAAAAAATTCTCTTTGTGAACTTTGAACTCATATCTTTTGCTTCTCTGGGTACTGTTTCTTGTTTGTTTTTTTTTTTCTCTTAAGCATGTTGAAAGCAAACAGTAGAACACACGTGTTCTAGAAGATCTCACATGTTGCTTGAGATCCCGTTTAGTTCAGAAAATAATTTTGTTGTCAGACAATTGGCATCTGTTTTAATTCACTCAGAAAAAATATAAGCAGTCCAGATTTATTGGCCTGAATCTTGATGAATTTTTTCACACATTACTTCTGGTCAGCCTGGTCATACTTAAATCTAATAATGTGTTAATTTCTTCAGTATCAGTTGGTTTATGTAATTTCCATTCACCAAAACATTACAGAAATAAAGTGATAGACCAAAACTTGTTTTTCTACTGAAGTTGATAAGAGCTTACCTGAACTGCCTCCACTTTCTGGAGGATGATTCCTTAGGCACATGGCAGATTAATCTTAGAGCTATCATTTGGTAAAGTAGTCTGTTCAAGGCCATTAGCATTTCTCACATATTGGTTTGCCAAAAAGACTTGCTAGTGAGGGAACCTTTCGTTAATTTCTGATTTCGAAAAAGAGGACAGATTTTAAAATTTATAAAGCCATTGGGTTTTCTTATGATTAAATGGCAAGTAAGATGAATTAATTATCCCTCCTCAGATGGAACTTCCATGTAAACAAAGTTTTGATTTTTATGTCCCATATTAGCTAAACCATAAGGTTTTAAAGATAGATGTTTTACTTTAGGATTGGGTATTAACAAGCTTCAGCTGTTGTAATAAGTTAGCTGAGGAGAAAATACATTCTCAAAACCCTTCTCATTACTTGCAAATATGTCTTCTTTCATATTAAAACATCAATCAAGTATTTGTCTTTACCTCCATGTTTACTCAGTGGGAGGCAATGTTGCTTCCTTTTACTTCAGTACAAAGTAAACTAGTCTTCCAAAACATTTGTATGCCACTGTTTCATTGCAGATTTGAGAGAACGCTTACTTCAATGACAGAATGACTAAGCAAATTATTTTAATGGCTCTTTCTTTGAAACTCAATGAATCATAAAATGTATTAAATTAAAGCATTGGAAGCCATTTTGTGTGTTTTTTGGGGTTTGTGGTTGTTTTGTTCTTTTTTTTTCCCTACTGCCTTCCATCCCATTGGTATGACTATCCCATTCCATTTGTACGCCCTCTTAATGCCAAATAATTTTCAAGACTGCTTGTTGTTTTCTGAAGCATCCTTGTTATCCTATACAGAATTGAAATTACATTGTTGATAATATTGGCTAGGGAATAGTTTACTCCAGATTTATGAAATAAACTAACAAAAACCAAACAAACTGTTACATGAATGTTGCCATGTTATATTCATTCTCCAAAATGTTGAAAGTGCTCTATTCCTCTTCAAGTGTTTTTGTCAACAGGTGACAAAGATGGATCAACCAGTACCACAAATCAAATCACTGACAAAGCTGTGCAAATAACTGGATATTCTAATTCCAAGACCAACAATGTCTCTTTTTGACAGCATCATTGTTATTAATAGTAGGAGTAATATCAGTACTGCATTTCTGTTTCTGTGACTTAGTCAGCATCTGTGATCACTGGTATGACCCACCATACACAAGGAATTCACAAAGTTACAACTCTCCTCTAGGAAATACCATCTAGAGAAAGAGATGAGCACTGGAAGAATGAGGAGTGAGGCAGCAAGACACTATCATTCACTGTAGGGAAAAGACTGAGGCAAAAATTAAAGAAAACCAGAAAGTTATAACAGTACAGAAAGAATAGGGTGGAAATGCAGTTGCTGTTCCTTGGATGGCATGTGGTCAATATGCTCAACTTCACACAAAAAATATTCGTGCAGGGCAGGATGAAATTGGCAGTGGAGTAGAGTGGAGAAATTGTGACCAAGCTTGGTTGAAATTGCTGCAGAGGAGGGAAGTCAGTGGTACTTTTTAGCTGGTAAGCCACATATTAGTGCCTACTAAGGAAGATTAAGAGATGTCTTGCTGTTGAACCAGAAACCAGGGTGAAATCACTCTTGTCATATATAATACTGACTCCCAGCTCCATCCCAAGGTTACCTCAGATGTAATACTGATCCTCACCTCCATGAGGATCAAAACTACCTCTCTCCTGGGTATGAGCACCCCTCTCTGAGTATGATGTATACCTAGAGTCACTCAAGCTCCTTGTAGACACAAAGAAATATTATAAAAGTAACTTAATAATTGAGAGAAGTTAGGGAAGACTCCATAACTGCCAGGATCAGTTGACAAGCTGAACATGTGTTCTCCCCCATGGGGATGTCTGTTGGGTAAGAATCATACTCTATGCACACTGAATTATTATCTCTAGATAACTTTTTTAGAGGTTAGAGCTTATCTATATATTGCACTGAATAAATTTTTGCAATCAAATACTAGTAACCTTTGGACCATAAGCTGTCACAATTTTATGTTATAGTAATAATAGTATTCTGTAAATTGTTCATGTGAGTCCTTCCAGGGTACTGGCAGTCACTGGCAGTAGGTAACACTCTTGGCTGTGGGGGCCTGGGAGGGAATATCTCTTATGCTGTTGGTGTATGCCCTTGAACAAGTTAGCTGAACTGCCCTCCCTTCCAGTGGTTTGTTCAGTGGAGAATCCCCATAATGGGATATTGACAAACTGGCTGGGCACAAGGGTCTTGGCTTTCCTGTGGTCCTGACACACAAATCGAGAAAAAAGGGTTTGAGGAAATCTTCCCTTTCATATGACATCCAGCATGGCCTCCCCATACCATCAGTCTTATCTAAGTTGTAGGTGAGGCCAGATGTCCAGACTGACGGTCAGTCACAGCTTTGGTCTGTATTTGCTTTACCTCTTCATGAATGCGAAATTGACCAGAAGGCAACATAAATATTTCCAGTTTCTGAAGTTTTGTTTTCTGTAGAACAAAAACCCCAAACTAAAGTAAGATACTCTTAACACAGATGACAATAATTGGCTAAATTAGACTGATTAAAATGAATGTCATTGACAGATGCCTCCTGGGTTTCTATCTTTCTTTAATTTGTAGTCAATCGGATTTTCATCCATATTCACTACAAGTGTTAAATTCGAAGAGCTTGCCCTTTCTGACTTCTCTGCATATAGCTACCAGTTCCCAGGAAGACAAGAAGTATGGATTGTTGGTTACCTTTGTTCATTTCCAAGGAACAGTGGTTTCTGAATATTTAAATAACTCCACATTTTATAGTAGCTATTTGAATTAAAATCCATTAATGGGGGTGCTTTGTGCATGAGCCAAGTTGATCTACATTAATCTCTGAGTCCCAACACAGTATATTGACCTGCGCATAGATACAGTAAAAAAATATGTCTTACATACTGTATTTACCTGTTTTTCATTATCAACTGCTACTAAATATATTTTTTTCATATTATTTTGAAACAATTTTTGTTCGATTTTGTTATCATGTACTAACTTTCACTGAAGATAAATCAAATCACAAACTACTAGAAATGGAAGGGGGAAAAAACATGAACAAATATACAGACAGAATCAATGGCTGCATCAACAGGTTGTATGTCCTATGAGAGCTTTATTCATGTGTTTCTCATACCTAGAATAGGAAGACTTAATGTCTTGACCAATTGAAAATTTCTTATTAAGCTTATCACTTATGTGTTTAATCACTCCCTTTAAGAACTTTGTATTTAAATAAGATGAGGCCAGGCCAGGCCAAGTACTGCAGACCATTAGAAAATAGTATTCCACAGGAATGAAATATTATTATCTGAAAGGAAATTGTATTCCAATAGCAACTGGTAAAACATTATTTTTCACATCATTAGATCATCTATGAAACACTAAAAACACCAGAAAAAAGCTTGATACTTTTAACCTCTCTTTTTTTTTTCCTACAGCTCTTTTCTATTATTTGCAAAATCTGAAGCATCAGCAAGACAGAATATTTCAAAACAAGAAGATTATGGTTAATTCGGATTGTACCTGCAGTCACTGAAGTCAGTAAATCCACAGATAGTCCCACAGTCTGATGAAAGTATAATAATTTAATTTTGATAACGAGAAAATTCTGTATGCTATTTATTTTAATGAGAAACTGCTGTTTGTGTTTTACTTCAGTTTGGTTTTGTTCTACAGGCAGTATTTTACCAGTGATACTTCACCAAATGCAAACCTTTTTTAGCACTGTCTGTATTTAGCATGTGCACAGAAATGATCTTTATGAGCAAGGGTACTATTCAATACAGCAAGGTTATGTGTACTATGCTAATAGTAAGTAAGTAGCTTATGCCATTAAAAACATCCTATTAAGCTACTTGCATTACCATTCTAAGATATTGTGTCTTCTAAAACGGGAAAGTCAGTACAAGAGATTGTGTGAAAAAAAAGGTATCCAACTCAAAGCAACAGTCTCCCATCCTGATGATGTAAGTGGTCATTTATCTATCTCCCCTAACAATGTATAAATCTTGACACCTCTTGAAAGCCATAGGGAGGTCTGCCAAGTACTTCAACATTATCAAGATTTTGACTAGCATTTTATAAGTGAATCGGTAAACACTTTTTGGCCATAAAATTTCAACAGTCTGATGACAATAACAGAGGATATTCTGATCATTAAGGAAATAGAAGGACATTAAAATTCAGACTGAATATTCTTGTCAGACTCAAATGGTCTAATATGGCTTGAATATCTGGCTCAATATCACACTATCTTAATTTATTAGTAGTTAGTCTCAAAGAGACGAAAAGCTATCAGTGTATGAGGAATACTAAGGCAGAGCAGTAATTAAAACACTGCATTAAATGTCAGTTCACATAGGGGCATTTTGTACTTGGGCTGTTTTACTTTGAAATTTTTCCTTCTGTTTCTGTGCATCAAGATTATGATATAAATAATTATGATGAAACTGAGTTACAGGTAACAAACCTTGACAATTCTAAAATATGATTTCATTAAATGTGTAAAAATTGCCAGTAGTAGTGCCAGAATATTTTAAGGTTTTAATATTAGATTCATGTCGTTATTTGAATGGTGTTAATGACAGCTTAACTATGGAATTTATGAGTTTGTGTTTCAAGAAAATGAAAGATTAATTTCACTGCAATGTCTTAATCTTCTGTTTCTCTTCTTTATATCTTCTTGACATCAAAGAGAGGGAACACCTCTGGACTTTCTTTTTGCTATTAACAGTACAGAAGAAGGTGGGTTTGGAGTCAAAATAGAAGAAAAGTCAGGATATAAATGGCTGGTATGGTTCTGACCAAAGAAAAACAAACCCTAAAAATTCAATTAAAAAGATAAGCTCATTCAAACATAAGCATTTCAGCAAGAATACCAATTTTAACATTAACAAAATGTAAACAAACAAACAAACCTCACCCACCCCAAAACCCCCAAATCACAACTTCACAGGTCTCAGGTAGAATGACCGAGGCAGTCAAGACATAATCAGAAAAGAATATGTGAACAGAATGACAAGGTAAATGTCTTCTAGCCTTTGTGAGGAAGAGGCAAGATCCAATTACCTACTGTGCTCAGCATACACTCAACACGATTTTGTTTTGGTGAACAGTGAAATTCTGACTTTGACCAAGATACTGGCAAATAGAAGAAGAAAATAAAATCCTTTTTTTTTGTTGTTTTGTATGTTTGTTTGTTTTTTTAAGTAGTGGTTCAGCATTCAGTGCAACAGGTTTATGACCTTAGCTAACCATCCAAATTTTAAACTCCATTTAACCTGACATCATTTTTAGGAATAGGAATTTCAATCAGATACCATCTCTTAAAAAAATTCACAGAAATCACAGTCCTTGCAACACTTCTAACAGCTTTTAAACTACTTTGGGTCAAAATACGACACCAATATATTTTCATCGTGGGGGCAATATTCAAAATTTTTCCTCAGTCTAAATCATATTTTTCTGACTCAGTCATTGATGGGTCTCAAAAAATAAAGTTTTTGAGAGTAGGATTACTTTTTTTCCAGATATTCTCTGATTAAAATAATGTTTTTTTAATTTTTTTTTTGGGTGTAGAATGTTTAAATATACATATAATTTTAGAAAATATGTGTTCACATAGGGGGAGTGTTGTCAAAACAACACTGTGGCTTCTAATGAGATTTTCTTCTGATTTTGAGAAAATTCTTATTCTGATTTCTTCTTTCGTTGTGTTTCATTAGATATATAGGACTTCACATAAAGTTTCCATTACAACATTGTGTCATGTAATGATGAGGTAAATTAAGTTTTTTCAACCAATACATTTCTGTAGACAATTGTATGGCCTAAGGTTTTGCAGATTTTATGCACCACAGGGAAAGATTTTCTCTTTTTTTTGTGAGAAAAGGTAAATTATAGTAACAAAGTGGAGCCTATATTAAGTAAATTTTTTTCATTCCCTTCATGTAGAATATAGATTATATTGTGTACTGAGATTCCCCTAGTTCAAAGAACAAAAGTTAAGGCAGAAATTTAAAATATCAGTGAACAATAAAATATATTTTTAGCTGCATTAAAAATGAAAAAGCATTAAAAATGAACTGAAGAATAATTCTTGGTGTGGAAGGAGCCATTACAGGGTGAAAATATATCTTAGGATGCATCTGAAAAACTTAGATGTAGATCTGGAAACTTAAGGATGGCATAGTTAAGAAAGCAACTTGAAGAGCTCTTGGTGTCTTGTAGACTTTCCCATTTCTGTCAGATAAATAAAGTGACATTTCTGTCTTTAGCAATTCAATTTTAGAGTCACAGACCAGTAAAAATATACTTGACCCCTTCTGTCACTAATGAGGTGAAACAATGATGCTTCAAAGCAGTATTACTCTACATAGATTCTAAGTAGATAAAAGATATATATGTAAAAAATTAAAATCAGTCACATGATGGACTGCAACCAACAATTTATTACTAGATTTGATGTAGATAATTTTGTTCATCTTTCAGCTCTTTAAGGATCTTAAAACCGATGTAATTGTATGCTTTATTTATATTTATATTTACTTCCTTTTCAGAATGACAAACTACGACTTTTCTTTATATCATACAAGATCATTTGTCCATAAAAATAAAATGCTGCAATTTTATATTTTATAACATATTTTCATCCAAAATCTCTAAAAGAAAAAAAGTGTTAAGAAATATTTTTAATTAATTATTGCTAGCACCTGAAGGGTAAACAGGAAAAAAAATTGAAAAAAAGACCTTTACTGAAAATGGACACGGCCATGAATTGTCCCCCTCCCTTTCTAAGCAACAAATAAAAGAAAGAGAAAAAAGGAAGTTATGTTTTTTCTCCTTACATTCTTAGAGAGTAGGAGGAATTTCAGTCAAAGTTCATGAGTCCTACAGTGATTGTACTAAGCAGCAATCAGAACTAGAGGGCTTGGGAAGGCCTGTGCTATGTCTTTGTGGGACTATAACCCAAAGTAAGTACACTAAATTTATTCTTTTGAATAAGGAATATGAGTCAGAATGTCCATTGTTTGACTCTGTTGAATTCAGTAGCTTTCACACTGGTCAAAACAGAGTAAGAAGTCTTTAGCTTCAGTCTTCTTCAAACAGCTTAATTTTATGTAGGGGTATTTTAGTAGCACTCTTAAAGCTGTGCACTTTCAAGATTCTTGGAAATCTCAATTTAAGATAAGTCCATTCAATTCGCATATGGTGGAAGGAAAGACATTATTCCACCGTAAGATGGGAGTGATTGCAATGTTTGACATATTTTTTTACCTAGGATTTGTAGCCTCTAGTTAGATACTGAAGCTCTTCAGAAAGTTAAATAAATAAATATGATTTGAAATATTTTTAAAAGGTTGTTCTAATTAATTTTCCCAAATAATTTCATTACCTTTCCAGGACAGAGAAAATATTTTTTTTACATTTTATGCTTTTTAGTCAGTAGAATGAACTTTATGCCACCCAGCTATGTAACATAAGTAAGACTCAACAACAGAATTTGAATCAGATTACAAACTGTACAAACCTATAGTCTTGGTAATTTTTGGTGAGCATTATATAGTATGTATATTACGTATACCCTTACGTGTTTGCTATAGTAATATCTGTCATCAAATAAAAGGGATTTCCACCTTCCTTTCTTACTGAAACAATACAATCAGTAGATAAGCATGTAGAACATAACAGTAGTTTTAATGAAGTTAAAACTGTGCAACAGAAAACATGTATATGCAAAAGTTTTTATGGTATCAGAATAAAATTATTTTTTTTTCTGTAGAAAGCACAACAAAAATAACTCCACCCTAACATTGTTTACTAATAGTGGAGGTTTTTGGTTTTTTTACAGATACAGAAGGTGGAAAACCAAGGAAATTGGGCTGTTTACTCTAAACCACATTTAAATCTGCTGTGAATGTTATGTGCTAAAGTCAGCATTTTTGACATCTTAATCCAGGTGCATGAATATCTTCCCACAAAGAACAAGGAGATTAATGAAAAACTGTTCTCTCAGAACCTTGCTGATTTAATACCTGCTTAAATTCTGCAGCATATCTTGCTCTCATTAAACTGTATACACATGTTGGGATTTTTTTCTATTTTTTAATATTTTATTGAAAATCTTACATGTGTGACTAAAAGTCATGGACGATATCTTTCAGTTCCATTACAAAATCTGTCATATATATGTATATATATATATATGTGTATATATATATATTTCATACAACTAGAAGCAAATCTACTGAATTATGAAACAATGATTGTCTATTAAAATGTAGTTCAAATTAAGTATGTTGTATATGATTAAAATTATTTTTCTTTTCTGTTGGAGCTGAAGGCCACTTTCACATAGTTAATTAATAATGCTGGGCTGCAAAGATTACAAAGCCTTAATGATAATTTCCCATCCCCCAGCCTCACATCACTCATACATCAGGATTTCAGTACAAGGATCCTTCTCTCAGAAAGAAGTATTTTAGAGTGAGCATCATCCTCTGTGGAGCACCTTCTTTTCACAAACACAGTTCTGTAAACAATTCTCTGTACTTCTCAGTAATTGCAGGCAGGTCAAGTAATTCCAAATTAGGTACAAGCAAAAATTTTGCAGGAACAGACTCTAATTTAGGAACTCATCTACATTTTATCTAAAACAAAACAAAAAAACCCTGAAATATTACCTAAACCCACTATTTTACTTGAATATATGCCTTATTATCTAGTAATAAACCATGAAAGATGAAGTATAAATATTGCCAGAATCATAAAAAAGTTGTCTTATTCTAAGAAATCCTACTTCAAAATAATACAGTATATTAACCAACAATAGTTGTCCTTCTGTTTTGGCACTCCTAAACCAGCATAGAAATTATGTGTAGTGAGTTAACACCTTGGGGAAATAATACTTATGTGCAGCTGGATCTAAAGATGCCTTCTGAAGTTGATAGTATTACATTGCTTAACATAAGAAAGAAACAGAAAAATCTTTTACTGTGATTCATCAGCAGCAAAAGAGAAGGGGAAGGACAAAAGCAAGGTGTTTACAGTCTTTGAATCACATAGCATGTTTAACATTGAAAATTAAATCTTGTAGTAAAGACACTCCCAGCCACCTCTGCAGTCTTCTTACAAAAAATTCAATGTACAAATATTTTCTTTCAATGTCTCGGACTTTGTAATGGCTCAGAAATCAACTGCACATCCTTGGAGCTGTTCTCCTTTCTGTGGGATGAATGGTGGGTGGCATTGTTTACTGTAATTTCTCCACTTCCATGCTTCATTTCCTACATTTATCTGAGACTGGAGAAAAATCAGCATGTTCTGACAAGTCTAAAACCATGAGGCAGTAAAATGGACCTGAATTTGGTGGAGAATTGAGTTCCAAAATAAATATAATACTTTATGTCAAACAATAATAAAAAAGGATAAATTCTCCTGTACAAATCAGAAGAGAGAATAAAAAATAGCAAATAGATAGCAACACCTTTTCTCTACCTACACAGGCATCACAAAACTTCCCAGCTATATTTATCATTTTATGTGGATTTTAAGCCACTTTGTAAGTCGATGACACAGTGTGGATTTTCTTAGTACAAGCAATAATTTCTCAAAAACTACCCAGAAAATTAGAGATATTTCTATTTAAATAGTTCCGAGAACAAACAGGGAAGAACACAAAATACCCCCATTTTCTGGGCCTTTGGTTGCTTTCATCAGTCCTTCTACTTTTGTTGTAGTAAATTGTATGCACACAGTAAAGAAAATTTGCTAAAAAAACTTGAACCTTGCCTGTGTAAATACCGTGTAGTGTAATATTGTATTGAGTAATATATTTGAAAATTTGTTTCTTCTTAAAACAGAGACTCTTTATTCTCAATATAGCAATACTGTGAAAGCATCTACAGAGTATCATCAGCTCACTGAGGTGACTGTATAACACACTCTTGAAAGTGAGTTGCCTCTGCAGGTATTTGAGGGTTGCTATCTATTTGAACTTTGCTGAGCATTTCATTTTACCAAAAATGCCACCGAATGCTCATATTCTGTGTAGTCAGTGCAGTCCCTAGGACAAGTCTAATGAAGATATGTTCCACCAAGGCAAAAACAAACAAAAAATAAACCCAACCAACCTAAAACTTTAAAAATGGAGAAGTATTTACAACTTTCCTCAGTCTGTTAGGCTGAGTTTTCTGTTTTAATATTCTTCAGTGCATTTTCAGAGAAAGGTTCCAAGGCTAGGAGTATAGGCAGTCTGGTCCAGTCCCATACATATCTGCAAGCCTTTTAAAACGAGGGCCCCAGTCACTGAGGTAATCGTAGTTCTGGTCAGAGTTTGAGCTGATGGAATCTAAAGAACTGAGGGACTCTGCCACCGAGCCATTCCCCTCAAATGCGTACGTCTGCAGGGAGTCATAAGGTGGTGCACAGGGGTCCACGTCAGCTTCTTTTAGTCTTTCCCAGATAAATTCCCTAAAAATGACATTATCTGGGATACTTTTAAAAGTTGGTCTGCTCAAGAACTGAATCTCGGGTGTCACATCCCTTCTGGTCTTGGTGTCTCGCATGATGTTGAGGTTCCTCAAGGCAGCCATGTCAAAAGCCTCTGTGTCTTCTTCTCCACCACCCTCATCATCGTACCTGACAATGTTTTCTCTGATATCTCTCTCTTCATCAAAAATGAGGGGCTCTTTTTTCCGTCGCCTCATGGTGACAATCAGCAAGACAAGAACTGGAACAAAGAAAAGCTAGAGTTTTAGCAGTGTTGAAGTTTTCTTGTATTTTTCCTAGTGTTGGAAGTACTCATTAATTGATATGGCAAAGACCCAAGGAAATAGCAAGCAATTTATGCAGTTAGATGTGAAACCTTGCAGATTATGAAATAATGTTTAAATCATAAGCTTTTTAGACCTCAAAGAATCTATTTTTCAAATCATTTAGGATTAGCATCTTCATCTCTAATTTTAACATGCTGTATTGTCTGCTAAACATGAATTTCAACAATGGTTCAGTCTGACTATGACAATCGCATGGCCAAGAAATTATAATACTTAAAAAATTTATAATAATTAAAAAAAAAAACAAACTTTTTTTTCCTGAACTCTTAAATGCCGAAGTGATAAAAGCACATTCATAAATTGATGGAATAGAATTTAAAACCCATGGTTTGGGAAGTGACTGAGTTAAAGTGTGTGACCAATATCTGCTGAATAAAATTAGAGTTTAAAAAACCTATATTGGAGAACACTGAATTTTTAAGCAGTGAGTAAAATAAGACCGTCTTTGTTCATAGAATAAACCAGCCTCTATATAAGATCTCACTTTCCTGAAAAGTGCAAAGTACTGCACTTGAGATTTATGCCTTACACCTAATGGGAACTGCTAGGGCTAGATTTTACTGGATAAACCAGTACTATAAATACAATTGGTGGTTTAGTTTTAACCCTTAAAGTTTCTTTCAGCTTGAAAGCTAATAGTAAACTGCAGTGGCAGTCAAAAGTACTGGAAGAAATTAACTCAAGGTTCCTCTTGTTCTAATATAGTTTTGGTAGAGAAACATCACTGGTGACACACAAAATATGGAACCAATACCATGAATATTGCACCCATCTGTGGGACATGATGGAGTGTGAATCATTCTCCTAGAAAATAATTGATACTATATTGTAGCATCTGGAAAACATTTGCTGAGTTAATGACACTCCTAGGAAACCATAGGCATCACTATGACTGTAAAAATAACAGTACGTTGAAAAGTGTCATTCCACATTTAATTAATCTCTTCTGACTTTATGATTATTTCTAATGTTAAGAATATGTGATTATGTGCCTTGATAGCATTTTCAATCTTTACTTACAATGCCAATTAAATGCTGTAGAAACATATGGAAAAGCAAAAGCTAAAAGGTGACAGGGATAAAATTAAGCTTGAGGTTCCCTAGGTAGCCTCAAAAGTGGCCTCCACAAGTTGCGTGAGGTAGAATTACCATTCTTGAAAGCCTTTTCATGGAGGGATCTTAAAATCAGTATCAGCCTCGTCATTGTGAGGAATGATTTAATATTAGGATCACTTGGCTAAAATAAACGAGTAACTCATACATGCAAGAAAGCTGTATATGTCTGCAGATATTATGGTACTATTTGGAATTGGCTAAAGCCACAGATGCCTTCCTGCACTATTTTTATTTCCCTTTGGAGCCTCGCATGTCTAAAACTAGAACTACAACTATATTTTTTTCCCCCTACAATTTTTGACAAATATATTACACCACAATTCTTTCCTCTTTTCTCAGTAGCTAGCAAGCACATATCCAATAATCCATCTACTAATAGAGGTCTCATGACTGTATTACTACATAATCAGAATTATCCTTTCACATTTTTTGCCCCTGGCATCTACCTGACTCATCCTTTATGTATTGAATTCAGAAGCCACTAGTTTGGGGAATTTTGTTTTGAACAATATTTACATAGGCACTTTAATATTATGAAATATTGACCTTTAAAGTGGCTTTTGTGAAATTTCAAAACATTCTGGTATTTATATAATACAAAATAAGTTGCAAATTATATGGCAGAAAACATAAAATTTTCATCAGATACAATTGCACTCCACTAGTAATGTTTTTTCCTTATTGTAAAGGACATTTTAAAGTGAAATTAGTTTGCTGACAGTACAAACAGATATTTAAAGCAAGATTTCTATTGACATAACTTCTTTTTAATTGTTATTTTTAACATTTACTGCCACATTTTATTGCAATATAAGTAAGCAGCTAATCATTTACTTTACTCAAGTGTAAATGCATTTTTACTCTACTATCCCTCTTAACATACTTCATGTTGAAAGATAAAGGCATGCTAATAAGTGTAAAATTAGAAACTTAGTAGGAAGGTCTGCCTAAAGGTACAATAAAAATCAAGATACAATGAATGTTTTATATAGTGTTCCTTCTACCTCTCACATTTGCTTGAAGCCAAGAAAAATATGGAGTCTTTCTAAAGGTTAAATATTTTAGCATTTAGATGACTTTATATGATTATTAATTTCTAGCCTTTCCAACAGCCAGGAACAATAAAGTTTAACCTCTAAATGAACAAAGCTTTAGCTGCATTGCAGGAGCTGCAGAGATGAATACAAGCCCTAAACAATTTTCACTGCTATCTAAATCAAATGCAAATGGTTTCAAAGTTTTTTCATTTCTCATTAAGTCATGGTTTTTATTTCCTACATTTATGACAAAAGCAGAGATTAATTTAGTAATTAGGGACCATCTGAACTTCTGAAAACCTAATTTCATGATTCTTAGAAAAGAAATAATACGGTGGAAAACCTTTAGGCACATATGTATTGCACATTGAGGGCACTAGATTGGCTCCATACTGATGCACCCAACTCATACTAAGGAGATGAAATGACAATACCGATTTTGTATGTGATGTAACAAATAAGAAAATCAATTGATATTTTAAAAAACTAATTATATAGTCTTAAAACCAGAATTAACAAAGATGGATTTAAACTAAACTTTTAATTCTTTTGATTTACCTGAATTTTTAGAAATATCGATTTCATTTAATAGGTAAAATAGCTAAGAAAAAATTTTCTTGTCTTTATATTAGCTGTGGTAATATGCAGTTTTATCCTTATATCTAGTATACATTTAATGCTAATGTTTGCAGTTTCAGTACACCCAAAGCAGTCTTTATACAAACACCTTTGAATGCAAGAGTGGATTTTTGCTTTGCCACATTTCAGCATGCTTTCTGGAATTACCATGAAATTTCCATTTTGGTATGATACGGCAATAAGCCAGGTTTAGTTCACCTGAACATATTTCTCTGGTTTAGTGTTAATTTTTCCTTTTATACTGAAGGCAACTGCAACATAATTGTAAAGAAGCCATAAAAGTAGTGAGACACCCTGAGGGAGAAGCCTACATGCAGAGCTATACAGAAAGGCACAGAGCTCAATCATGAGCATTACCATGCTTTGTATACACTACACCCCTAAGCCAAGACTTTACTATAGCAATAAGCTGCATCAGCTGCCAGCAGATCTGCACACTAAGGTTTATGCCTTAGGTGTGTCATGATTCATAAAGCTGATGATTGGAGATCCTCAGCCATCTAAGCAGCACACTAATAACCTGTTTAGTTATACCTTGCAGCTGCCAGTACAGTCAGATAAGGTTTAGGGATTATAGAGGCCAAGACTCCGGAAACTTGGATTTAATTCCCACTTAACAAGCTTCACTTATACCTGTTGTTTAATCAGTTTGGATTGATATTTGCAAAGCGACTGTGACCTTTAAATGCCCACATAGAGTGACCCTATCAGCTCCCTAACTTTCAGAAAACAGCTGCTGCATTACATATTCAACCACTTTCTGGAAATGTCACTTTGGATACCCCTAGTTAATTTGTTGCCCTCAGTTACACATTTAGCACTTCTAAAACTGCAAGGCCAAACCCTACACATATTACATAGTTGCATTCTGTACCTATTATACCTATTAAGAGAATAGGATTCTTATGACTAGAGCTAATTTTCAGAAAAGTTAAAAATTCCTACTTACTTTCTTTAAAATTATGTACAGTCCAAAATTAATCAAACTATCTTTTCATATGCTTTTTACGATTTTTTAGATTTTTTTCTTTCTGTAAAACTCAGCCGTACGGCACAATAGGAAAGCTGTTTGGAATAATAAAAAAAGTACTGGAATTTTCTTGT
>VXBU01017254.1:20155-61083 GCA_013400315.1 Bombycilla garrulus
AAATAAAATTTACAATTTAAACTCCATCAGTCAATATGAAGATAGAAAGAGATTTTGTTTTTGAATGTTTTTAACTTTAATTTTAATTTTTTCGTTTTGAAGAAAAGTCTATACCGTGTTATATGCAATTATCATAAAAGAGTGTGATTTAATTATGTTCTTCCTTCTTAGAGTCAGTGAAAACATTGTACTTATCTAAAACTGATTGGTTGCTTAAATAATAATGCTAAGAAATCCCACTGAGACAATCTGGGCCTTGGTAAAGACAAATTGTTATATATCAGCCATAGGGATGTATGGGGCAAGATCAAAAAAGTCTATCATACTAACTGAAAGAAAGCATGAGCTGGTTGAGCATTCAAAACACTGGTGCCAGAATGCATGTATTCATTCCATCTATGCAAATTTCATGCTTTCTCTGCCTTACAACTGGCACCCACATTAAGATGATTGATTAATGTGACTGGATTTGTGCTGCGTGCTAATCTTGGGTTAGGAAAAGATAGATATTGATCTAGTAGACTGCATCCTCTTCTCGCTGACAAAGTCTTACACAAAAATGTGCTTCCTTTGTCCCAGGTTTGGAAACACTTGCCCACAGCTGAAGCCTGTTTTTTATGCTGTACTAGTGGATCTTCAACATTTTTCTCAGGAAAGAATGCAAAGAGAAAAAGGGAAAACAAATTCCTAGAAATACTACCATGCTGGTCCCAGAAAACATATTCTAGGAGCAAATGGGAGAAGAAGAAAGGCTCTGGGACCAGACAAGCAGCTGGGTTTCACTGGGCATCAGTGATGCTTAAGCACCTCTTCCTTGTGGACACCGGCCTGTGGCGGAGACTAAAATAGGACACACTACCAAAATGCAGTACTCAAAGCCAGGGTTATCATACAAACACAGCCTAACCTGTTCCTGCTGCTTTGACCTGTATTCAAAAGGAATAGTTTAGACTGGAAGTGATGGTGGCACATACAGACGTCTTTTTGGATAAATAATGTTGATGGCCTTCAGAGAGATGAATTTGGAAACTCAGTCTTTGAGAAATAAAATTAGTGGTGCATTTTTTTACTAAACTCTTGTTCAGAAGATTTTAAAAATAACTGGAATCTTAAGTTTGTTGGTATATTGGTTGTATTTGACCCCTAGTGTACTGAGTAGAAAGAGCAAGCTATTTCGTCCCAACACGCTGGGTCTCCATTCAATTGTCTCCTTGAAATCCTACTGCTTCTTTTTAAGAAAAGTTTCCAGACCAAGCTGCATGGTACCTACAGCAGTTTCCTAAGTAATCTTCAGAAACTCCCTTCTCATGTATAATAAAAATGGTAACATTTTATTTTGTGATCAAATGAATTGCTATGGTTACAGAACATTTATTCCTAAGCATATTGGACTAACGCTTAAAGTGAATGTTTTTTCACTGAGACTAATGCTAGTTGATATAAAGGAATATTTTTATATCTTTTTGAACTCCAACATTTAGCTTCATGTCCAAATAAAGTTCATTTGTGTACATAAATTGGCTAGAAATGCTGCTAGAAAAATGATATTTAAAATGTTCATTAAAACTTTTGGCAGTCATTCCTTTCCATTCCTAAAACCTAGGCCTAACCATGTGTTGAGTGAGAATAAAGTCCTATGGTGTCAGTTGTTTTTATGTCACGGAGATAGAAAACTTTAGAAATGCCACCTCCTTAATATATATATAGCTGCTGAGTAAGTTTGTTGAGTTCATTGCAGAGGTAGTGATTTTTATTATTCTGTAAAAATGTATGCAACAGGTTTTTAATTTCAGAGTCCTTTAGAAATATTTTAACAGAAGGAACATTCCCTTTTAATGGTTTCCAGCGACATGAATCAGAGGGCAAAAGAAGACATATGTATACGTGGTGGAAATACTGCCATGAACAGAAGTTTGGACACAAGTCTCTTGATTTGACCTATCCAAAATATTTTGATAATACTAGCAGACAAAATCCCACTGGGATTATACCAACATAAGAAGGCTGTGTTCTTCTCCCTTTTCTTAGACTGGTATGTACAGAAAAGGAATTGAAATATCTCTTAACTGATAGGAACACTGATGAAAATTCTCGTGTGCTGAACCTTGTTAACATACGAATTTTCAGACAAAAAGGAAAACTTCACTTTTGCTCATCTTATCCTTCATCTTTTTTTCTTGATTTGACCTTTTACTCTCCCATTTACTGTTTAATGACTAGGTATTACAAGAGAAATGCTAGGCAAACTAGGATGTTGACACCATTACACTCTTTTCCACTGCCTTTTGTCCAGTTGCAGTTTCATTGCTCAACATAAAATCCAGCTGCTCTACCATTTGCAGAAGTAACAAAAGACCATGCTGTAGGTGATGTCAATTAATTATGATTCTCATCAGTGAATTGCATCTGTAGTATTTTCTGAATAACTTTTGTTCTATGCAAATCACTAAATGTTAAAAAACATTATGCCTGTGGAAAAGGGACACGCTGATACTGGTTATATGGTGAGTATGCTAAAACAAATGCTTCCATAAGCTGCATTGTCTATCTCTTAAATACGGCATTTGAGGGAAGTCATATTTTTTTCTTTTACTGTTATTTCTTATATCTGTCTGGAAGCATCTTATTATAGAAACACATGTCTAAATTCATAATCCCAATCTAAAAGGTTTTTTGTGCTAATGAAACAAAATGCTGTTCTTTCTTGAATGCTATCTGTGCCTGTTCACAGAAATCAAGGCAGAGGGGAATGTTGAAGCTTATAAACATGTATCTTTTGCTATTATGCATTGAATGGAAAAATAAGGGTAACAGAAAGAAGACATACCTAGAAGTGTCAAGACACAAGCCAATATTGCTATCAGGGCTCCAGTGCTAAGTCCTGCAGGCAAGATATATGCTTCTGCATTGCATGTCTGAGCAATACCATCTGCATCACAATCACAGACCCTGATGGTGAGAGTATTAGTGCTACTAAGTGAAGGTGATCCACTGTCCACTATGAATATTGGCAAGTAGAAAACAGACTGCTCCTGTCTTCGAAACCCATTTCTTTTGGTTAATACTGTCGCAGTATTATCTAGATAAAGGAATAAAAAGACAAAATATAAAATATGTGACTTCTCTAAAACACAAGCCTATAAATACTATAGCCTTCTACTTAAAGATTTCATAAAAGCATTAATATTATTTTAACAAGTCTACCTTTCCCAGTCATATATTTTTTGAAGCTGTAGAGGTAAGATCAATTGACTAATCTTCCACAACTAAACAAGAAGGCTTTTGTTTTCAACAGAAGAATATTTCAAAAATTCAGAGGTCTATTTGTTTTCAGCTAAGTTCACATTTTCGCAATCTGAATAGACGGCTGAGGATGAGATCATTATAAAAAGAAAAAAAATACCCTTCATTAGGTATCCAGATGCATGTTTCCAGTTAATTTACAAGCATCTATTTCAACTATATACAGATATAGATATCATATTAATGGAAGTAATGACCATATTAATGGGAGAACAGGTTCTGAAGATCAATGAAATATTCTTTAAATGAAAAAAAGGATTCCAGTGCATGCAGAAACAAGGTAATTGTGAATGAAACAAAGACATGCTGTTGTTTTCAGATGCTTATGAGATTCAAGATAGCTATTATAATGTCTAAAATGTATAGTTTGACAATGGTCTGAGTTGTGTGATTAAAAAGCCCATGTGTTCAAGAAGATATGTGCAAAACTCACTGTGTATAGTACAGATTGAGACCTCCTGTGAGATATGGAGTTACTTCCCCCAGGATTTATAGAAATGTCCCTTCAGTTTGTCTGTCTACCTATCTATCTACTTACCTATCTATCCGTAGACAAATGTATTTGTAGTTGGTAAAGTTATCTTATTGTGTCTTCTTGTATGATCTATCTGGCAAAATATGCAAGCACCTCTTAATACAACATCACATGAGAGATGCATAAAATGAACTAATGTTGGATGAGGCAGCTGCTGCTGTGTCATGTACTTCCACTAATTTTACAGGCATTTATCAAATTACAAGTTTTATGGAAGAGGGTCTATTTTCATTAAATACTTTACAGTTCTCATGATGTCAGATCTCTGAACAGTCCTATTCTAATGCACTTTTATTATTTTGATTATTGCTACTATTAGAGTATTCAGTTTTAAACTGCAAGCTCTGCATATGAAGAAAATCAAGCATTTCATTAACTCCATGTAAGGTAAGGCAATAAAGACCTGTGTGAAAGAACTTTATTAGGTCACAGATTATACTTACTGAATATTATTCCAAGTCTGCCTCTACAAAGAGTGTCCTTCAGTGTCCATATGTTTACTTTTCTTGTGTTACTAATAGGATGACTTTGTAGTTCTGGCTAAGTACTGATCCATAAGAGAGCTATGCAAGAGCAATACCCTGTCTATTTAGTTCTGTTTGCTACAACTAATAGCTAAACTGCCTGACATGTGCCCAGCTGCTGTACTGTGCAGTGCAACTAATGAGGGCAGTAATTAGAGTGTGTTCTCAGATATTTCAACTAACAGAAATGGGATGTCAGTGGGAGTCTTTGAGGAAACAGTCATAAGAAGTCTCTGCAAATATTATAGGCAGCTTTCATTATCAAAAGCATTCTTCAAAAGGGGACATGATATACTTAGTTACTGAAAATATATTTTTTCTAAAAACAAAACAAATTCCCCACAAATAACAAAATATCTCCATCTACCATGTATTAATTTTTTATGCCCTGAGCTATATTAATAAGACACAAATTCCTGGACATTTTTCAGTCACTGCCCCAAGGTAAATCCTAATTTAGATAAAAAAACTAAAAATACAGGGGAAAATGTGAAGAGTGACTGATGGAAAGGAAAAAAAAAGGAGAGATTTAAAGATTTGATGCTTCTCTGTTTGGCTCAAGGCTTTAAATGATTCAAACAACCGCTTAATTCCTTTGACAAATAGACTACAGATAAAATTATTTGGCAGGCTGATTGTAGTTTATGTCCTTACCAGAAAACAAGTCTATGTAGGTCACAATAAGCATGCTGTATTGAAAATGGAAGGCGCTAGTGGTGAATATTTTCCAAATCAAAATTTTCTTACCTTTGTTGTCCTGCAATGTAAAGTTGTGGTTATTTGCTGCCTCTGCTGTTAAACTGAAGTAGAACTGATGGCCATTTGGTGGGTCATCCTTGTCAATTGCACTAATTTTTTGGATCACCTGTTTTGAAATACATCAGGGTTTCATTGAAGCATATGTGCATGTACATTACATAACCCCTCTGTTACCTATCAAAACACCAATCCTCTCTCAAGTTCTAATGATTTTGCATTTTGGTTTTCTAACCTCCTAAGCATTTAAAGACTGTTAATGTGTGACTCAACTCTTTACCTCTACCAAATTTATTGGCCAAATCAATGCTCTGCAGGGTCTGGGAGAAGGTAAGGTTCTGTCATTCACCTTGGAGTAAGAAACTACATAGCAGTGGAAGTGTGTCTTCTGCGTGGTTCTTAGTGTAGTTATCAGTGGCCACAATCAGTGTTGTAAACCGTAACAAGGAAACCGTGATGTTTTTTAGTATGTGAATTCATGTACTTTTTTTTAATAATATAATGTAAAACAGAAAGGCACATCATAAGAGTATTATTATTTTCTGGAATTTCATTACTATTTTCTTAAAATTTCATTTTCTAAAATTCTGTCAAAATCTACTCTAAAGAGAGTGTCACCACTGCTTAAAATCCACAAAAATTGGAAACTCTGATTCTCTGGTCCAGTTCTGGTCAGAGCACAGAGAAAACAGAGAGGTACAACAATAAGAGCATGCATTGTCTGTGTTTCTCATCAACACAAGCTAATAATCATAATAGGATTTTAACAGAATTTAAATTATAAGGTGATTTTGAAATGTGCGATATATATCTACCACAGGAAGGACGATATGCTGGGAGAAGGCACAAAAGTGTGCAAAGTTTCCCAGGAAATATGTGGGATCTACGCAGGTGCAACTTCTACTGGTTTTCTGGAAGTGGGAGGAGAGACTGAGACATATATTTTGTGAGGTCTTCCTAAGTAGAGAGGAAAAGGCCAAATACGAGGGACACCATTGACAAACAACACGTGATAGATTTAGTTAAGTCTAGGACCACTTGGAAGATATTGGGGTAGTTGAAAATATAGGAATAAAAAATAGGAATATATTTCCCTTATGAAACTTTGGAATGGTGGGCATTTAGTCTCAGAATAATCTTTGTGTTACTGCTTCCCACTTCCCACAAAAATTGGGAGGAATTATGCATTCTCAGTATTATTCAAAATTAGGTGAGTTAAGCAAAATATATCAGCTATATAAGTAAGAAAGCCAGAGAGTTTAGCACTACTTTCAACCAATATTTTTTATACCTGCATCTTTCCTACTGTTTGCTTGCACTGTTCATAAGAGCCTCACTTTTACTGTTATAGGATGATTTTTCTTTATCTTAATGCTGGAAGGCTTTCATAAGGAATGTCTGATTGTCTGGTAAAAATAAACATAAAACCTATCAAGACACACCTGACCAGGCTGAGCATTTTCACAGACAGTTGTCTCATACTCCATGGCAAACTCAGGGGCATTGTCATTGATGTCAAGGATTGTGATGGCTACATAGCCTCTCCCAATCTGTGCTGGATTCTCTATAGGAAAAAGTCCGATAAAACAATTAAGAGATCTTTGCATTTTATCCTGAAAGTCATTATCTTTTTCATTTGCATTCTTCTTTTGGATATGCATGTCAAATCAATTATAATCTCTCCCTCAAATACGAAGGAAGCTCTTGTCTTGATATTCTGGACGAACACTTATGTGCTCTAGCTGCTTCAATTAACCAAAGATTTTACTCTCAGGATAAACTGGAAATCTAACTCACTAATCATAGCATTGAATCACATCACATGGAAGGATAAGAGCAAGATAATGTAAAATCATTGCCAAGCTAGCCAGAACATCAGTATTTATACTAGGAATAGTGTGATTATTATCGGTTAAACTTTTATTTTTTTTTCTGAACTTTACATGATCAGTCTATTAAGAAGACAAATCAGAATCTTATCAAGTATTTGTAAGAGAAAAGAGAAGGCTGCATTCTGAAGCAAATCCCAAAGTATCTAAAATGCACACACAACTAAGTATTTCAATACATATTGAACACCTTAAATATAAATCACATCCTACACTGATACACATCTCTAGCTAAACTATGAATATGTTCAGTGTCCAATGTCATAGTTTAACCTAAACAGTAATTATGTTTTGGACTACGCATACGAACATCAGTGAGTGCAATACTTACTTTGCTTCTCTTTTAAAGCAGGGAAAAAAGTTGTTATAATCCTTTTTTTTTTTACAAAAAATGTTGATATTAGTATTACAGCAGGACTAAATGAAAAACTTTAAAAAACTTAAAATATATACCTATCTTTTAATAGAGTATTGCAACCGCATTTTAATAAATATTTTAAGTGTACAAATGTAAACCTCAAGATCTTTTTTTTTTTTGTTTTTTATAACATAGAGAAGTAAGCCATTTTGACACCAAATTTTTCCTCTGCTGAACTATGCTTATTGAAAACCAAGCAGGCATGAATATAAATTGAAGCAGTACAAGTTTTCACTTGTGCTCCTATACTCTCATTTGTGTCAGATATGCCCCTTGCCTACCTCATCAGTTTTGATACCACTCAGGAAAATTTTTGTTTTCCACTTTGGGGCTTCAGACCAAAATTCTACTTGCAATAGTACAAGATCAGTTTATAGAGACGCTAAATTACAAATCTTAACTTTCAGGTTAAATGCTAAATTAAGCTCACTGAAATCAAGAAGTGATTTTTACAATAGCAAGCCAGAGAACTGATAAGGTTTTTATTATCACAGCCCAACAGAGTAGTAATAAAGATTAAATTTGAAGACATAAATTTTTCAAATATAAAAGCACTTCACAAAATGTATTCAAAGCAGAACAAGTTCAGGTTTGAACATGCATTAGAAGAATTCTTGTATCCATTTGAAGCATTACATTTCTTAACAGTTTTCATCTTACACCAAAAAAAGTTATCAAGTACAACTTCTAAAGTGGTACCTTAGTCAGGAAAATGAAACCACATTAGCATTAGTATCCCTTTTCTTTATACCTTCGAAGAATGCTGTAGTTGGCCAACAGCAATCAACTCTGAATGCCCTCACTGAGATGGGTGAACCACTCTTCCCTATCTTCCATATCACCTTTCCTGTTATGACACTTACTGTTAGACTGCTGACTTAACACATTTCATCTTCCTTTGTTCTTGTCTTTCAGAAGACAAAAGAATGTAGAAGATGTGAAGCAAATCAAAGAGCAAACACCGAAACTGTTGTATTTTTAAATTTTTATCATATAGATTCCTTTTGCATTAAGTAATATTTTATTTTCATCTGCCACAGCTTGCAAGTGCCAGAATTTCTCTGAATGGAACTCATCAAAACCAAGCCTGAAGCTTTATACACAAACTGTCGATAAAAATCTTTCTATGGATACTTACGACTTTCCATGGCCAAAACTGTAATATTATGAACAGCATTAGTTTCCCTGTCCAAAGATTTGGCAGTTGTAATGACTCCACTGTTGGCATCAATGTTGAAATACCTCTCCAGGTCTGTGTTTCGATCTATTGAATACCTAGGTAAAGGATAAAAGGAACTTCTCATTTATGTTCAATTACAGCCTGTAAACTTATTTCACCAATTTCTTATTAGAGGGAAAGCATTTCCACTGTTTCCTTAGTTTGAGTATTGTTCAGTCCAGTTTCCCTGGGGCACTGAGAGAAGCAAAGTCACATGCAAAGGTGAGAGAATTACACAGTGACTTGTGCTGACAGTGGCGGGCTCCACTTCCATGATGTCGTCTTAAGTGAGGTTATAGATATTCCTCTGTCTTTTCTTTCTTCCTCTCTGCTATAAAGCACAACTCAGGAATTAATCAAACAGCAACCTCCTGAGAGCCAGCTAAAGAGAAGGTGAGTTGGAATTTGCTACAAGGATGTACCAACCAGGCACTGATGCCATGGGGGCTGGCAGTCTGAGTGCAGAGCTTTCTATCACCAGCAGAAGAGCCCCTGAATCACCCAGAGCTGCAGCAGAAGGGTGGAAAAGGAAAGATGATGCAGACTAGGGTCAAATGATTGCGTGTCATCGCTGCCAGCTCACAATGCTTTACTGCCATCAGACAACCACAGGCTCATGCCCTTAACTCTCTGGCTTAACATATCTTTACCTCCCAATTTGTATTAGGAAGGGGAGCTCCTTAAGAGCTCCTTAGCAAACTGAAAATAGCAGAAGAGAAAAGGTCAAAACACCTGTCGGTGCTTTGCTTATATCCCTTTTGAAAGTAAGGGACAGTTCATTAGGCAGATTTAGATTTACAAGTAGAATATTCTTGACATTAGATTTATTATTGGGTCAGATTCTTGCACTTTCATTCAGGTCAAGTATGTACTCCAGAGCACTTCCCTACACACAGGATGAATTAAAATGTCTGAACCAGATCAAGTGTGATCATTGCAATTACTGACACGCTGATGATATATTGGATATAACATGAACCAAATTCTTTGAACAACATGGAAAGAAGGAATAATGCAAGACAATTAGAAAATGGGACTTTCTAGACACAATGATCTAATGAAACTATTTGTTTGTTCTGTGTTGTAATATACCATCTTTTTTACTGTATTACTGTGTTTTTATCTATCCCTCTTAACTGTGTCTAAGCACAGAGCCTTGTTACGTTATTAGAATTGTTTTGCTGCATCACTGTGAGAGAGAGAATAACTAGTTGTAAGAATATCAGTAACAGCAGTTTTTGTGGATTACTGCTTTCCTTCTTTCACTTTTCTTTCATTTTGTCTTAACTGTAGGCCATTTTTCACTTCATTTTGTGCCAGCGCTGTTGTTTATTTGGTCAGCGGTGCTCTACAGCTGCTTTGTGGCTGGCAAGTTTCCCCATGAGACTAGATCTGTCACCTCTGCTATGTAGTCAATCTTGGCAGGCCTCATGGCTGAGATTCAATCTCCTGCCAGATTTCCTTTAGAAATCCTTAGATTTCCCAATTATTAAGACTATCACTATGCAACTTGAGAGTCAAAGGAGAAGGAGGAGAAAGAGAATGAGAAGGAGAAAAGGAGAAGGAGGAGATGAAGAGGTGAGAAAGACAAAAAGGAAGAAAGCAGTAAAGGAGGGAGACAAGGAGGGAGACAGGGAGAGAGGGAGGAAAAGCAAACAAGTTATACAAATTGGATGACAGATCCTTATGAATCAATGAGAAAAATAATTTTATGCATCAGAAGCAAGCAGTTTCTGTTATTCGTAAGTATTGTATCCATACTCAAATTCTAAAAAAAAAATATTTAAGTAAATTTAATCCTTTAATTCCTCACAGCCATAGTACTTTAAAATCTTTGAGCTGCAGGAGTTTTAAATGCTTTATTTAAGCTAGTTCAAACATCAATAGTTCTCTGGTTCTTATGAGATAACCTATTATTTTCAAAACATTTATTATTTCCCTAGTCTTCGATATTGTCAAGGTTCTGTGTCTGATCTCATAATTTCAACATTTTCTGAATTGTAACAACTCTAGTTTTTAATCAGTATCAATATAATCCAATGTTTGGAAGTAGGAATATTATTTGTAGATTAATAGTTTAAACTCCTTAAACAGATCATGAAAAGTTTTATGCATTAATCCTCCTTAGTACATTCCAGTTTTAGGTGAATCTGTCTCAGGTGTATCATAGCATATGTAGAACAGCTTTAAATTACACGATCTTTCAGTAACTTTGACCATGTACATAGCAGGTTCACAAGCTTATATAAATCCTCACTAATTTTCTTTTTTCCTTTCCCTCAAATTCCAAGAAACTTTGAAGAAGAAGGAATATTCAAGATACTAGCAGGTGATATAATTACTTTTTACGCTGGAATTATAAAAAAATGAAACAGATCAAGGTAAATAAACTCATGTTTACAGAGGAGTCAAAAGCATTCTGAGCATGGCCTGCATTAATGTTTAAGCCTATTCTAAATGATTCTGGTAACCAGATATATACACCAAATGCTAGCATCAGTGCCAGAAAATACTGCCACAGCATAAAGAAATTTCACAAGTAAATCCATGCCAAACATTCATCTAGGACTTGTTTATACATGATAAGAATCAGCTATTTTGAATATGTTGGAAATACATAATGAAAAAGATAGAACACTTGCATCACCTTTAGGAGTGAAACATATGCTTTACTTTTGCAACATAGGATCTCTGCTTTAGAAATTGCACTAGATTCTCAAGTTCACTTCTATGCATGAAGGGAAAGACCTAATATTACTAAAAAAAGTGACACCCAAACAAGTACCCACCCTATGTATGCCCTAAGTGAGTAATAAAAACAAATGAAACTAAGCACTAACTTTTAATTGTGTATGAGTTCCTCCCCATGCAGATGTTTAAATTCAGAGTTCCTAATTTATAATCATTACTCTCTAGATCCTTTGCATGTTCCTTTGAGAATTAATACTACTACTGTGCATAAGTGTCTCATTACTGGTTTAGCTAAGGTGATGAGTCTTTGCCCTTGAGCTCTGACCTTAGATACAGGCAAACATAAGATTGAGAATTTGTGTTCTCCTATAGTTTCTTAATGATCTTGGACATTATACTGCGGAAGATTTGCAGGTTTTGCAGACACTAAAGACAAAGGAAGAGGGTCTTGATAGTTTATGAATCTCTAGTGACCACACCTCTTCCCATTCAAATGGAAGATATTTGGCTGCAGCAAAATATCTTACTAAAGATATCTTACAAAACCAAAAGCCTTAACCATCCTAACTAGAACAGGATGTCTCTTATCCTGTCCACTTCTCTCATGTGAAGAGTTTTTACAAATGTTTCCTGCTGTGGGACCTCAGCTCCTGTTTCCATGTGGGAATTTATATCCTATTACATTCTGATTCCTAGTGCACACTGACTATGAATCATTATTCAAGCCTACATGAATATTATAGATATAATTTTTTATCCTGGTTGATTTAAGAGAACATGACTTGCTGTTGATAATGGTAGACTCTTTCTAAGCTTAGAGAGTAATAAACGTAAGCAACATTTTTAGGTGATTTTTTTTTCCTTTGGGATTCTGAAACTCTATCTTCTCTTCTTTGTTTCACAGAGATTTAAACTTTTTTTTTTTTNTTTTTTCCCCAAAGGTTCTGTAGTTCAGGTTATAGAAGTTAAACCTTGCAAACTCATAAAATATCCAAATCTCCCACTGCAAGGGAATAAAGCTTATTCATTATTACCTTCAGTGTAACCAAAGCCTCTCCCACCACAAGAAGAAGAACTTCAATGCAAAGGATGAATAAATAATTGAGAACTATTAAAATTACCTGACAGGACTATTTGAGGCATCTGGATCATGGGCTGCTACAGTTCCAATGATAGTGCCAACCTTTGCTGCTTCAGACACCACCATGGAGTACAAACGTGAAGTAAACACAGGTGGCTCATCAACATCTTCTACAATTATCTTCACTGTTGTCATATCACTGAAGGGTCCCAGACTCAGGAAACGAGGGTCAACATGCATATTGGCTGCTTCTATCCTCAAGGTATAGCTTGTCTTAGCTTCAAAATCCAGCTCCTATACAAGCAAAATTATTTGGAATTTTTATTATTCAGTGATGTTGACACAAAACTGTATTGCTTAAAACTTTTAGTAAGTATAAAATGAGATGAACTTTGCCATTTGTATACAACCAGCACTTTTGACTGACAGACTATAGTTGGTGGTTCATTTTTTATCTTTCTCAAAACACTATTTGCAGTGTCTCACTAGCATATATTCTGCAATGACTTCAACAACAAAGGTAGTTCTACCTTGTGAGTGAAAAAAATTTATGAGTGGCAAAATAAATTTATAATGGCAAAACTTTCTGTAACTTCTATGAGGATCAAATTCTCACTGAATATTTCACCACTGTGAATTAATATTTTTTTGTACTATTAATATTTTGTCTAAGCTAATGGCAAATACAATGTGACATAGTACCCAGACATAAAAACTCAATATAATCTTTACAGGTTACTTAAGGGTGAAAATACCTCTTTCAGAAAATTATGGGTGGGATTTTTTTAATTTTGTTTTAAATTTCTTTTGAATTTATCAGTTTTTGCACAGTATTTGGATTGAATAAACAATTTTTTTCTCCAAGGTCTTAAAAATTTGTGTAGAATATGTGGAAATTACTTAAATGACACTGCTTATATCACAATATTTTGCACTGAGATGCAGCATAGAGATTGTTTTGGTTTATTTTGCTTACTAAGAAAAATACACGTAATTTTTTTATACCTTCCTTCTGCTTTAATTTTCTTCAATGGAAGTACAGTTTCTTTCCAAATAAACGCTACATTAAGAATCAAAAATTACCCCCCAGAAGAAATGAGATATCTGTGATCTGATGGTATTCAGATTTGACAGAAAGAAGAAAATTTTATTTAAAGGAAAAAATTTTAGTTCACAGGCCATTACTGAAAGAAAACATCAAGCTAATATTAGAATCATTTACTCTGTATCTATAGTTTAAGTTTGTCAGCTTGTACCAAATATTCTATTCCTTCATAATTCCAGGTTTAATCATTAAAAACAGCAACAAAATACCAAAGCACTTCTAAAGCTTCAGTCTAGTTACTCAACTATGTCTTCAAACTATAATTCCAAGTGTATAAAAAAGATTAAAAATGTTTTTCTGCAGTCCTGCTACTGAATACATCACAGGGATCTGAGATGTGCTTGCAAATTAATCCTCCAGCATCTGTGAAACATTCCAGTACTCACTCAGAGAAGCAGCAGAGGTGAAACACACATCTGTTGACCTACAAGGGCCTAAGTTCTCCATCTAGTTACAGCCAGATAAATCCCAAATGAGCATCTTAAAGTCAGTGATTATGTTGATGCTATAATACAGCTGCAAACAGTCTAGATTTAACTATGAAAAATGAGCTGCAGCAGAGCACACTGAGAAAGGCACTGAACTTTTACAAACTCTGTGTGGCAGCAAAAGGCTTCTCCAAATGGGAATACATGTGATCCTCATATTATTCAAGCACTTATTTCTTCCATTGAATCAAAGCTGCAGTATCCACAGCTCTTGGAAAACAGATATGCTGAAACAGAAAGTATACTGGTCCCTGTACTGGATACAGCTGATCTGTATTCATTAATAAAACATGTTTAATTTTTTTTTTTTTTTAATTTTTGCTTTGGTTTTATATTTAAAGTACAATACATGTGTCGTGAAACAACCTCACAGCCATAATGGAAATGCAATGTGATGTCAGAATGATGAAAAATGCCTCAGAAACTTCATTTTGTGGTGATAACAATTTGGCAAGTGGTAGGACAAGATGAGCTGCAAGGTTAAAGAGAGAACAAACAAGCATACAAATATCTTAAGACATCAAATTATCTAGTAAAAGCTCCTGAAAAATATCAAAGTCAAAAGCCTAACATTTGTTAAACTAAAAAATACACAAAAAACCAGAAAAATACCTAAACCAAAACTCCTCATTAATAAACAACAACACTGACCCTTTCACAAACAGTATATTTTCAGTCAGAATGTAAAAAGTATGCAGTGGAGAAAGGAAAACTAATTTATCCTCATTATTGAGTGGTATCTGTTGGAACTGGGTGATTGAGATTACAATGATACCTAATGAAACACATGGAAGCATATCATGAGACTGCAGAAAAAAATAGCTTCTTCTGATATACTCATGTCAACAGCACAGTCCTTCAAAGTAAAAAAATTAAGAAATTTCTGGTGAATGCCTGTTTTTCACCAGTCACTAGTAAGGGAGTCTCAATAACTGAAAGAAGTAAACATCTGCTCTCAGCAACTTGCAGCCTTCCCTAGGCTTCCCTCAGATATCTTCTGGTACCCAATCCTGCCGGCAGTAATCAAAATACTTAAGGATCCTTGTTAATGAAAAATAAATAAATAAGTTTTTTAAAATCAAATCATGTACATATAGAGTGGAGAACAGTTGGTGTTTTCAAAAGGGTAATTATGGATTGACAAATGGATTTTACAATATCAAGTGATTTTTATTGCAGTGGCAATAATGGTATTTTCAGATCTTTCTAGCAGAGCCTGCCTTCTGTGGGGTGTGGCAATAACTTCAAAAGCTACAGTCATCATCCTCATTCTGTTGCTCTAAGATATACGACCTCAGATCCTGTGGGGAATATAGAGGTATCAATCAAGATTTGAGGCCGAATATAATCTGAGAAAAACAAACAAAATATCTAGGGTATGAGCAATGTGCAAGAGCTCTTGACCTGGCATAAATATTTCAACATTTCTTAGGTAATATAATTAAGAAATTGCATTTTACACACACTAATGAAAGACTGAGAAAGTGAATTGAAAATATTTTTTTTTCTTCTTAACTAATTAACTTTGGTGTCTGTTATACAGAGAGCATTATTTAAATGTCTTTTGGATCATGGCTTCACTATTTCCTGCTATAACAAAAGCACAAGATTCCAGTGATGGAACAGCAAGTTAACAGGCTGCAAATCACTACATCCATGGTGAAGGTTAAACGGACAAGGTATACTTCAGTCATTCAGTACAGTGAATAGAGCTTAACAGCTTCATTAATATCTGTGCATTAGTATTATCTGATAAGATCCTGTGCAGGATCCATTAATCTTTCCTTTTGTGAGCTCTGTCTTTTTTTTTTTTTTTTTCCTTTGAAGGGGTAAGAATTTTATCCTCTCTGAAGGAAATTGCAAAACAAGCCTTCTATTTTAGAGAGGCTGGATATGAAGTTATAACTCACAGAAAGCCCAATTTTATAATGCTCATTTTTATTGCATGGTAACTTTGTAATAATGTGCTTTTCAGAGGTTAAAATTCCATTTTTAAGCCCAGTTGAGGTTTTATATTGAAAACTGCAGTACATCAAACAAATGCACACAATCTCTCAAAGGAACCAGGGAAGCCTCAAGTTCTTACATTGTAAACTCTGACACAGAATTGAAAGAAAAATTTCTAGTTAAAAAAAAAAAAGAAATGTTAATAGTAATAGAAAGATAGCTTTTCACTCAAAAGCTTATGCATAAACCCTCTCCTCCCCCCACCCCCGTTTTATAATTGCCAATATTGCTTTTAGAACAAATTCAGGTTTTAAAATAATCTCTTAGCAGTCAATTTCTATGAGAAAGCACTTTAAAAAATTATTTTTGCCTTTAACATTCATACCGGTTGGTGATATTGGTGGTAGGGGTGTGTATTGAGGGTAGAAATGAAGGCAAAGTGAGCAAGAACTCTACCAAGGGAAATGTTAATTCTTGTCACTTTCTGCAGTAAGACATTACAACCCTCACTCTACAAAGTATTTAGGGGTTTTTGGTCTTTTTTTTTCTCCTCTTAAATCCACTGAAATCTCTCCATAGACTTCCAAATGGCTTGAATCACTTCTCATAACATTTCAAAAAGTCACATATGATACTTAAAATAAAAATATAACTTGCCACTTATTTTTATTAATAAATTACCATAACTACTTTAAGTACCAAATGTTTGATAAAAATGTAGGTGGATACAGAGCATCATGTTTTTTTATCTTTAGATGTTTTGCTATTAAGCTATTAATATTACTGGAGTCTAATTTTAGCCTGCAACTTTGTGGATAAAGTGAGATCTGTACTTATATGATGCTTTTTTGAGCACATTATTTCTAGGAATAGTGCTTTGGAAACCACAAAAAAATAAGGGTTTATGTATGGACTTTGCTTAGAAAGCAAAGCCAAGACACCATTCATGTGTATTACAATCAGGATTCTGTCAAAAATCAACATCAACGCACTTCAAAATTGTACATACGTTTGTATGGACACTTCAGAATCTGTTGTATTAAATGACATCATTCACTACCATAAATGTTTCTTCAAATCTAAGGTTTCTACTGCAGAGGAAAATTTGACACATTTTTTATAACTCAAATATATGCAGAAAAATTACGCTTTTTCTCCAAACACCCTCACCACTGTGAAATTGAGTTATGCAAATGATCTAAGTCTTTACTAACGGAACATTGATAGCAGTATGTAAATTACAAATGAAACCACAGGAAGGAATTGAACCTACTCTACAGATGGAGAACTGAGTCACAGTGTGAACGAAGAAAAAATTTTGAGATACTTCTAAGAAATATAATTGCTTGATTCCTTTTCATAAACTCTACAACTCTTCCTTTTTTTTCTGGAAAGATCACATAAGATGGATGTTTTCCTACATCTGGCTTAAAGGTAACTTAAACATCTAATTTAGTTTAACTTTGGAATTGACAGTACCTGGCTTCGACCTGTGCACTCATCACTGAGTTAAGTCACTGGGGCAAATTGTGTGAGATTCAACAACAAAAGTGCAGGGTTCTGCACCTGAGTGACAACTCCCTGCAGTGTTACAGGCTGGGGGCAGAGTGGCTGGAAAACTGCCCATCAGAGAAGAACCTGGGAATGCTGATCATGAGCCAGCATGTGCCCACGTGCCTCAGAAAGCCAGTGATTTGTGTCAAATCCAATGTGTCTGGAAGGACAAGGGCAGTGACTGCCCCTCTGTACCTGGCACAGGTGAGACCACACCTTGAGTCCTGTGCCCAGTTCTGGGGCCCCTGCTCAGGAGCTGTTGGAGTGTAGAGAGAAGGGCAGTGGAGATGGTGAAGGGTCTAGACAATGTTTTCTAAGGAGTGGCTGAAGGAACTGGATTTTTCTAGCCTTGAGAAAAGGAGACTCAGAAGGAACATTATTTTCTACAACTACATAAAAAGTGATTGTAGTGAGGTGGGGTCAGCCTCTTTTCCCAGGTAACTAGGAAGACAATACAGGCAAAAGTTGTGCCAGGTAAATGTTCAGGCTGGATATCATGAAGGGGTTTTTTCACTGAAAGGGTACTTAAACATAAAAACAGACTGCCCAGGGGTTCATCATCCCTGGAAGTGTTCAAGAAATGACTGGATAAGGCACTATAGTTTAACTGACATGGTGGCATTCAATTAAACATTGGACTTGATTAATTTGGAAGTGTCTTCCAGCCTTAATGATGCTATCTTATTATTCTATGCTCTTCTATTCTGTTGTATTTTTTTATTTACCACAGAGACTGCGCTAGACTCCAGAGATTAGCCAAACTCTCACATTATTTGCAACATCAGAATTGTAGCATAAACTGCTCTGAACAGGATAAAAATAAGAGAGATTTCTTCTGTTTCATTTGATAAGTGAGAACTTTTCATTTACTTGTTAGTATTATTTAACAAAAGAGAAAGAGAGTAAATAAAGAAGTGGGAAGATTTTCACAGGGACATGAATCTGGTGGGCAACAAATTGTGTGGTTATAGTAGGTTACAGGAAAAGACTCTTATTAGCTTTTCTAAGACTTTCCAACCCTTTACTTGAGCTAAGAATACTACTTATGGGTCTCATTCACTTGTTATTTACAACAACTTCTGAACAAAAGGAAAAGACAAAGAAAAAGAAAGTCAAAGTCTGTCTTTTAGAATTTTTCATATCCTATTTCAGGTAATGAAATAGCTGAAAATAGCCTCTTTTATATACCATTGTAGATACATGCTGGATACATTTTTTACATACTAAATTGGTTAACATATTGCAGAAGAGATTTTATTTTTTAATGGCAATAACAAAGTAAATGGTTCAACACTGTTTTGCCAGTTTCTGTCATTAAATGAACTTTTAGCTTCTCTAATCTTACAAAAAACAATTCTACCCAGACAAAACAGGCTGTTATTATGTATGATGCCATAAACTCTTGAACAAAATCAGCCTTTGTCCCAAATATTTTAAAAATGTTTTGTGTGAGGTTTTTTGTTTATTTGTTTTTGTTTGGTTGCTTTATTTTGGTTTGGGTTTTTTTTCATGGGGCATGGTGGTTATTTTGTTTCGAAGGAACTTAAGCATCTTTCTGGAATATCTGATCTACTTATCTCATTCATTTAATTTTGATTGTAATATCCTAACTGGGATAAAATAAAATAAGGTGTGACGAGTGTGTGAAAGTCCATATTGCTACAAAAAGTTACAGTGATACAGCACACATGCTTCTGAGTTGTGCTGCATAAAGTAGTACAATCCTACCCTTTACTCTTTGAAAGGATAAAGACCAAGTGGATAGAAACTCAGAAGAAGCATTCTTCCTTTGTCTGATTCCATAGGGTCAAGGGAGTAATTACAGGAGTGCTAGACTGTTGCCAAAACATTTTTTTGAGCTGAGGTTTAGTGTAGAAGCTAATCTACACTGACATTAGGCACTAGGTAGCAACGATACTAGCGTGCTCAGGAACATGTAATCCTGAGTCCTGCCATGGCTAGAAGAACTAGGAGCAGAACTACCACTACCATGCAGAAAATAGCACTGTTGTCAAAGAGTCAGGAGAAAAATCCATTCTGAATAAACTGTGCAAGCCAGAGAGATATCTGGGTTTATAGCAATGCAGAAGAGTTATACAGGAAGGAATACACTCCATGTATTTCAATGAATATCACTACTAATTGTAAAACGTTGTTGTTTATTTTCCACTCATTCATGATGTTTTCAAGTCTCTTCAACTCTCTTGAAACTTGATGTTTTCAAGTTGTAGGGTACAGAGAAGAAATATGTTCAAACAGGCATGGAAAACAATCCAAACCAAAAAATTATTAAACATACCCAAATCTATTCATCAGTAACCTTGAGATGCACCTAATCACGTAACACTTTCCTCATTCTAATATCATTATACTTGGTATCTCTCTGTTTCAAACCAGATAATTTTCCTGCAATTTTTGCTCATTCCTGGGCATTTTTTATATTCCATAAAATAAATATTGCGGAATAAAAATAAAAAGGAACATAAAAATCCATCTTTACACAGTGAATTCTTAAATCTTACTTCTCTTCCTACAGTTTTCTTTTCTTTCTTAAAAAAAGCTCTCTTTTTTAAATTTGATGCTACTTATGTGTTAAAGGGAGTGTTAGTTTTGAGTGAGGAAGTCAGCTTTCAAAATTGTCTTGAAGTGGTTATCCTAAAAACAGAATGCAAAATCCTCAGCTTGCGTGTGGAACTCGGATAATCAGGTGCCAAACTTTCTCCGACAACATGCAGCACAAAAATGAATGGAGAAGTGCCTTCAGCTGCTCAGAGTAACTGCTGGTGATTTTCATGCCCGGCCTGCTGAGCTTTATGCACAATTGCAGTAGAAATATGCAAAACTAAAGCACCCATTTGCATTTACAACCAAAGCATGCCTTTTCATAAGTCTTTGCCTTGGCATTTTGCTGCCTGATGTGTACACAGACGTCATCTGAGCATATCAATAATTAGAAGTGGAAAAGGATAGGCACGCATTTTGAGGCTGAGCTGCTTCTCAATACCTCAGCTGATTTTAGGGCATGAAAAGTAAAAGGATAATTGCACTAAGAGGAATACACAATATTGTGTGCTGGACAGCAAAATTTTTAGGCAGATTCCAGGCTACAAACTTAATTTCTTCCCAGATTTTTTGCTAAAAAGCATACATTATCATGCAGGGATAACATGACTCCATAGCGATCTGGTAGGTAAGGTTCAGTGATTGAAAGCCACTTAACCTGCATGCACAGTTATTAATGGTCTTTAATTCAATTTATTGTCTGGAAGACAGTGCAGGACAGATAGGCACTGTGCTCCAGTTCCTCACTCCTATCCTAGAAAATGGTGTGTCTACAGGACTGGCAGGGAAGGTCTTCCAGCACTGGGCAAAGCACGACGTTCCCTGGGGTCAAAATAAAAAGCTAAGGACATCCTGAGGTTTGGGAGGTGGCCCTCAGTGTGGGGAATCCCCTTTGGGTATGTCAGAGCATGTCGGGTTTGGGTGAAGGGCAGTCAATTCTCCCCACAGCAGACCAGTGCTGTGCTTTGCATTGGTAGCTGGAAAGGTATTGACAACAAGCCAGTCCTTTGGCTACTGCCAAGCAGTGCTGGCACAGCATCAGTGCTGCCTCTCCATTTCCCACACAGATGAGCAAGACCTTAGGGGGAGACACAGCCAGAACAGTCAACCCAAACTGATCAAAGAGATATTCCATGCCATAGGGCGTCTGCTCAGATATAAAACCTAAGAGAAAGGCAGGGGGACAGAGCGGGGGTGGGCGGTGGGCATTTGTCATTTACAACCTTTGCCTTCTGAAGCAACTGCTACTTGAACTGAAGCCCTGCTTCCCAGGAAGTGGCTGGGAATCTCCATAAAGAATAAGATCTTGTGTTCTTTCACTTTGCTTGGCACGTATGTGACCTTGAGTTTTGCTTTCGTAAACTGCTCTTATCTTGAACCACAAGGTTTTCTCCATCTTATTTTCTCACACTGTCCTGCTGAGGAGGAGGTGATAGACTGGCTTAGCGTGCACCTGGCACTAGCTAAGGACTACCTACCACACAGAGGAAAATAAGTCAAAAATAGCAGTACAATTAGAGAAAAAGTCTAATGTTGCAGAGAAAGAAGTCTGAATTCTTGTGTCAAAATATAGCAGTATGTAGGTATAAAAATTATTAACAGATTAGACCATTTGATCAGGTCAACAATTTGTACCCCTTTAATGTATCCAGCAGCTATTTCAAAGAGCACTTCTCTGGGCAAATACTCAGTAGTGAAAAGTCAGCTGACTAGTCCAGCTCCCTAGATAAAATGATTATAGAAACAGCAAATGTCAATTATTTGGTCTACTATATAGCACTGAAATCAGGATACTCCAGGAGCAAATACCATGACTACAAAAACATACCAAAAAATTGGAAATGAGCTCACCAGTTCTCATATTAAATCACTGAAGACCCTGACTGATTCAGTGTTGCTTACTGGCACTGGTAAATGTTCTTTCTCTAGGATAGGCACATTTCTCCCAAATCCTTGTCCAAAAGCTTTAACTGAGCAAACTGAAGGAGCCACATTGAATTTGGCTGTTGAACAAAAAGACTACTAATTTTTCATCACTTGTATTTTAAACATGCTAAGCAGAAGTGCATTTTGCAAGAAGCCTAAGATATGTTTTTTCCTTGAAAAAAGATGATTCACATTACACATATTATGATCTTTCAAGGGTGAACATACTTCATTTGTTGTGACATCTATGGATGATTACCAGCTCTCAATAGTTGTTAAGGGCATCAGAGAATTGGCCTATTGCTTTGCAACATCTTGAAATCTTAACTTCTTTCAAAAGAGAAATATAACTTAAACTTTATACTGCTTGAAGAAAAATTTGATACACCAGAGAAGGGATAAAAATCCCAACACAACAGGACAAAAAAGCCCCCCAACTGATAGGTGAAGTTTACAAAGATTAAAGAATGTATAGGGAAGAAAAATCAGTAATGGAATAATATTAGCTACAAACATAGGTCCTTGTTTGGAAACATAACTACATGTATTCCAAAATGCCAAGTCGTTTCCACATTTTAAGGATATTAAATTGTTGATGAACCCATTCGGTGTAGGTAGCTGGGTAAAGCAACTGCACTGGGACCTGCAGGTTGAACTCTGGGTGGGAACCCCAGGCTGTGAAATACCACACTTTGCATAACAAAGGTCACAGGGACCTTGCCAAACATTCACACTTTAAGAGTAATTATAAATTATATGAGGAAATTATATGAGAGATTCTTCTAAGGTGTTGGATTTCTTTTACTGTTCAAAAAAACTTACATTTTCTTGAAAAATGTCTCAGCACATTTTTACCTTTTGAAAAGGTAGTCTAAAAATGTGTTGCAGCAATGTAAGAAAGCTTAGTTTTAATAATTTTGTATCAACATGATTTTTCAGTTTCATATTGTTTTCTAACTCCATATGTAGACAGCTAAAAGGAAAAAATATTTTTTTTCAGGTTTTTTTAAATATTATTTTAATAGTACATGATATTGTAAACCTATTATTTTTATTGTTACATAATTTTAAATTAATAATGTGTGTTTTCTGAATAATACTACCTCAGCAAGAGACATTTAGATAATTATTTTTAAAGTTAATTTCAGGATCCATTTTTTATTTAGAGCTTCCATTTTTGCTGCAAGATATATTTTCACTTTCTATTATTTAATACAAAGACAAATTATGTCCTTTCAAATGCAGGGCTTTAAAACATCTTCGTCACAAAAAAAACAGGTCTTGTCAATGAAAATGCAGAATATTTTTCAGCATAAGGCATTAAAAACCTCAAAATCATACACTGAAGTCAAGATGAAATATACCAAGGAAACATTTACAGCAGACAAGGCTCTTAGAAACAAAAGCTCTACTCTCATTACCTGCCCCCATCTTGAAGAGTTCCAAATAGAATTAGTAGGTAAAATCAGACTCACCTTCTGAATAGTTATGATTCCCTCCTGGGTGTCTTTGTCAACAGAAATTTTGAATACTCCCAAACCATCACCATCCACAATCTTGTACTCCATTTCAGCATTAGATCCAACATCTGCATCTGCAGCTTTTATTCTGGCCACCACAGAAGCCACTGGCAAAGACTCTGGGACATTATACTGATATGATCCTGCAAAATTGAAAAGTTTAATGAATTCAGTCTTCTGGGACTGAAAGCCAAAAAAAAGAAAGAAATCTAGCTTTCTTAAATCTGCCTTCCTTTAATACCTGTGACTGAGCATTTACTCAGGCTGCAAGAATATATTGTTCAGTTTTAAAATAGAATTGCCCTTTTTGCCAGGTTTTCTTTGTCATAGACTCCAAGTACAACAGGTATAACTTCTTCATGTGACAAGAGTAGTATAAGGCAAAAAAAAATTCAAAACTTAAATGCAAATCATGATGCTAGTTCCTGATAATACAAATAGCTTTGTTTTCCAGAAGATAGGAAAGAAAAGCAAGTAAAATAATAGCAACATAAAACCTTATTATTCTATAACTTTATATCTTGATTAGACACTTCACAACCTGAATATTACCAGAAACTAATATATATTAATTACTTTAACAGTAAGTGCACCATCTTGAGAATTCTAGCTTTTTTTATTCAAGCACAAAATGATATACATGCTGTCAAAAGGGCATCAGAGTGCATTCTGTTGTCAATAACACCCTCACCTTCAAAAACAACTTCAGTTCTATTATTATTTCAAGCAGTTGGTGGCTTGAAATAACAGGAAATCTACTATGTACAGATCTATTTTTTCCATTGTTGCAGGTGAGGCTGGAGCTGACATGAATATATCCTTCACATTACTTTAATTCTATGTTACCATGTAATTTCTTTTTCTTTTTTCCATTAAGCAAAAAGTATCCCAGACAGAACACTATGGATAAACTGAGCTCTTCTGGTTTGAGCATACAATTGTGTGCTCCTTTCTTTAGGTTAGGATGAGAGCCACTTTGGTCAAAAAAATCAAATGGAGGGAAAGTGACTTCCCAGCTTTCTCGTGATTAACTTTTAGGAAACAATTTAAGCATGTGACAATGCCAAAGGAATACGAAGGATTAAGCGTCAAATGAAAGAATCCTGAAGTCTAACTGGCAAGACCTAAATATCTATTAAGATATATATTTTTTTGTCTATTTATTCTTAGAGAGGAAGCAAAATACATTAATAAGTGTCCCTGCTGCTGTACATCACTTCATTTAAACTGATCTGGTATGCATGAGGTGAAGAGAAACAATGCTTACTGAATAATAATAAAAAAATTAAAAAATAATAATAATTAGTCTTGCGGTCTGTGTTTAGCAAAGTATTTAACATGGAAAATAAGCACTTTTTGTTAAGAAATAGCACAGAATAGCAGAAATAGAACTTTTTGTTTAGAAAATAGCAATATTTAGCAATAATATTGCAAGTCACATATTTATAAAGTAACTTACTGCGTGGAAAGCGAGGCGGGTTGTCATTAACATCAGTCAGGGTGACAGTGACAGATGTAGTCCCTGACAATCCCCCGTTCTGCCCAACCATGTCCTTTGCTTGGATAACTAAGAGGTACTGGTCCTTGGCTTCTCTGTCCATATTTGGAAGGGCAGTCTTGATAACACCTGCAGAAAGAACAAGGTATCAAGGATCACACAAGCAAAAATATGCTACTGTGAAAGCTGAATTTGCCTTTAAAAAGGTAAGAGCAGATCAGTGATTGCAGCAAGATTGGAATGAACATTAATACAACAGGTTCTGACTAGGAGTTGCACCAATTTTTATTTAGTACTAGATTCGCCAGTTAATGCTGTGCATGATTGTGTTTTCCATGTATCTTCTTCCTGAACTAGTCTTTAAAATGTCTTGGGTAACACTTCCTTCTCCGGAAGATGTAATCTGTATTTGACTTCCCACTCTTTTAGAGCTAGGAAGAGCAGAATAGTCTGCGTTCATTTTCAAAATTATGATGTCAAGATTCATTTCAGTATCTTTTGAATACCCATTCAAGACATTAACTCTTACCAATAATGATAACATGCCACACTTTGCATATATATGAAAATATCTTATTTTGCCATATATTGGGTTTATCAACATCCACTTCTAAATCACTGGCATAATTAAGATTTTTTTATTTATTAATGAAATACTTAAATATCTGAAGTACTTTTTATTATGTATGTTTGATGATCTGCATAATTAATTTTTGTAATTAATTGACATGAAATGAAAACTAGAATAAAATTCCACTTTTCATCCTTTCAGCTATGCTGATATACATCAAAAAATAAATATGCCTTCTCAAAATATGGTGATTTTTATGAATATTTCATGCTCAGTACATAGTACAGTTGCTAACCCTGATTTCCAGAGAGGCAACCATTTGCTCCTCCAGCATTTAGTGTCAGCAGTACGAAAAACATAAATAACTAAATAAAGAAGAGGCACATTGGGACCCATATATCTTCATCTGCTATTTGTTGAATGTTTGCTTAGAGTTTTATTTCTTTTTTCCCTTATGAATGTTGGACTTGCCATTAATCACCTCTGGATTGAAACATTTATTTCACAGACTGCTTGTCACTATTTCACCCATTTTACAAGACATGTAAAAATACAATTAAGATACAATTTAATAGTGTTATTGTTTCTACCTTACTTTTCTCAGCATGCTTGTTTTTCTGTCATAGCTAAGTTACCCCGCAAAATTAGCCAATCATTAGGAAGCAAATTGTCATGCACACAGGAAATTTGAGCATCACATCAAAATTATGAACATATATGCAAATATTTCAGTCTGAAGTCTTCAAGATATTTATTTAGCAGAAAATATCATATTATTGTTCAAGGGCTGCCTGCAGTCATTATCACAACAAATATGGAACATAAACACATGTGGAGAGGGAGAAAAAGAAACAGAGAGAAAACCAGTACAAATTGTACTCATTGGAGTTAAAAGGACAGTGCTATATATCCCTGCTGAGCATGAGTCTGTTGCAATATGAAGATAATTATAGTACTTATTTCTGAAAATTGAGATATTGCTAAATAGATTGGGACCTTTAGGTCACAACATTGGGACTCAGGTCTGATTCATATCACAGATTGTTTATAATAAAAAGAGTAAATTTTTTTTTTTAATTCTCTTTTGTCTCAGCTTGGTTATATTCAAAATGAAGATTAAAACTCTTCTCCTTGTAGTTGTAAGTGAAGGCTCAAACACTAAACTGAAATGAGGAGAGTAAGAACCTACTTTCCTGCTTTATGAAATGATACAGCAGAATGAGAAATATTAATTAAACCAACAGAGGATTAAAGGTTGCATTTGATTGTGGCTTTAAAATATTCACAATATTTCCAGAAAATTGTAAAAACAAATTTTCACCAATAATATGCTTTGAAAGTGGCACTAAAATATTATATTTGATAAGCATCAGAAGCACAGTTTTTTTCTTCAAATCAATAGAGAAGGGATTCATTTTCCACAGCAAAACTTCAGCTTGAAAATAGAATGGAGCGTAATTGTGCCTTAAATCTATTCTTATGGAACCTGGCTATGTGACATTTAGATACTTCTGAAATCTGAAAAAAAGTTCAATGAATTTAGAAGTTTTCACTGAAAAGAGAGATGACAATGGGCAGCAGACCAAGCAGCTGGTAGATTGAAAAGACAATAAATTCTATTCCAGCAAAGTCTATTCATTACATAGCTCAGACATGTGGCTTTCATAATCTACTCTAAAGAATAAGAGATTAAAAGATCAACAAAACCGGAATGTATTCAATTAACCAAGAGGTCGTAATAATACATTCCTAGCAAGTTTTAATAGACATTTTCCTCTTTGTCTCAGCATTACTGCAGCAGGTTTATGTAAATTTACCTGTTTTGGGCTCCACAGAGAAGTAAGGCTGTCCTTGTAATATGCTGTAAACCACTCGAGCGCTGTTGCCATAAGTAGGATCATCTGCATCAGTGGCTGTCACTTGAACCACAGAGGTACCTGTAAAATGTTTGAGGGACTATTGCACATGAAAGATAGAAAAATCTGAACTACACTTATTCAATATGCTGTGCCAGTACATATCTGGAACATTGTGAGTTGGCTTTTTCACAACTGTTCATCATTTCCATGCTGACTCTGTTTAGTGTATCAGATTCTATTTATAAACCGGTAGTATCAGCTATTACAGAATTCCATCTTCCCAAATAGTCACAGGCATTGACTCACAGCAGTAAAAACCATCTCATTCATTAGCTCCTCCTCTCTGTCTCCTCCTTTGCTTGGTGAAGGACATGTCAGCAAAATTTCTGTAATGATGGTGAAGCCTGAAGTTTGTTTGAGTATGAAATACACTAGTAATAGCAGTAGTTTTCCTTTTAAGAGAAGTCTGCATGCTGAAATTGTAATGACTCATTAGAAATTCAAACATACATATATACATATATATATATTACAAATTTTGATAATGTACACAAAATTATTGTTAGCCTATAAAATTATTTATTGCTTCGTAGAGAGTTGGCCAAAGAATTTCTTTCTCAGACCAGAGAAAACCTGGTGAAATCTGTCCCTAAATTCCTTTAAAAAGCAGTTATTTCCTTCAGTAGTCTGCAATAGAAATTTCCTTTAATATATCTGCAATATCAGTTGTGGTAATCTATTGTGCAAAGATTCCTTGAGCAAAAAATGTTTCTGTTGACTGGAATAACAAAGCAAAATTTCTAACTGGCTAAAAAGAAGGTTATGTTTTGTGAGGACCTCATTCTGCATCCAGCTCCTATTCATTATTTTCTCCATGTCAGTTCCCATTTTTTTTTGTTCAATATAACAGCTTTCATGATGTATGTTGAGAGCAGAATATAATAACAGTTGGGAGCCAGGGCCTTGGCCGTAGTCTCTACCCTTTGGTAGACAGAAAGAGTTATTTTTCCTCACTGGAAGATTCTCTGGAACGTTCAGGCCTTCCACTGAACAGCCCAGAAACCCATTTAGAGGTGAGATTGCAAATTAATATTGTATCAATCTGGCAGATGCCCAGTAGAGGTCTTGAAGAGAAAATCAGATTATTTTATAGACTTTATTTAGACATTCAATTAGAGAAAAATATTTGTTAAACACAGTGTTCATTTTGTGAAAGGACGTGTTTTTGACATGTGAAAATGAGACCAGCAAGTCTTGAAATCACTTTTTAAGAACAAACTGCAATAGCAAGTGTCCAGTGTGAGCTTAACATAAATAGTATTCTGGTCAGTTTTACTTGGAATTTTCAGGAAATGGGAGAAAGTTCTGATTTTTTTTTTTTTTATCTTTTATAGTTTATCTCCCATCCATTTTCCTCATCTTTTCCATTCTCAGTTAAGTAGAATATTGTAAATGGAGGCTGGGACTAGGCCGAAAGTTTGGAGAGAGGATTAAGTATAGCCCTTTATAAAATGGAACAGATGATAAAGGATGGTCTTTGCTTGAAAGAATTCTGACCAGAAATGATCATTTATACCATAAATTTATTCAGGTTATGGCCTAGTTAGCCCACATTCCTGATCTCTATTCCTGAACTATCCATGACAAAGTAGTATGATTGCAATTCTATTTAAAGGCAATTTTTCTCTCTTGTGACCTGTCTAATATTTTTGGACAGAGAAAAGGTTCTTCCCAAACTGAAATTTCACATGCAACTATTAAGTAGATGGAAAGTTTAAAAAGGAAATTGGTAGTTAATCCATCAAGTCATTTATCAGTTATGGGACTTAAAATACATCCATTTTCTATACACCAGTAACCAGGAGCTTTGATTCAGTATGTCAAAGTGATTTTAAAGATTACTCTATAATGTAATTTCATACAGGGACCCTATTTTAAATTTGCCAAAGTCTATCCAGCTTTCGAGAACAAGGGTATCATAATGACTGTTTGACATCCTGTGTTCTTTGTGAAAGCCAGGCTTATCACATCTACAAAATCACTAAGCCCCGCCAATGAAGCTTACAATGTCTGCAAATATTGGCAAAAGTGCTTATAAACCTCACACACAGTTACATCTTTGCCCCCTGCTCTTGCTGTTTTCAAGGGCCCCAAACCAATACAAGATCAAAGAAATTACAAGCTGTGCAATCTCAGCACAGACATTTTTGAAATGCTGCAAGTTTAGAAGTGCTTGTTTGCTGTAAAAATGTATTGATGTAGCAAACAAACCCTCTACGTTCCAGGAGATGAATAAAGTAATCATCTGAGTTTAATTGTCTCTTTCCTAAAAAACATGAATCCTTCAGAAAAGGGTGACTTTTAAGTAGAAATTCTAACAGCAAATCTTTCTGCGATAATTCCATTCAAATGTAATCAGTAACTAAAAAACAATTATACTTTTCAGGTTCCTCTACGCTAATCAACTTCTTCTAAACATCAGTTGGGGAAAGATCTGAAACCCATGGTATTGTCATTATTTCTTTACTAATTGCACAAAAAAAAAACGGAGCTTCTGAAGCCCCATGCTGAGAGGGAGATTTCTGCACAACAGTTTTTTTAAGAGTATGCAAGATAACAGAAGGTATTCTAACTATGTGAAAAGTCCTGTGTGTAGGAAATCTGTTCCAAGGAAACAAAATGCATAGAAAGATCTGTATTTGAGGATTTCCAGATATATTTCCAGAAGAAGCAGATTGCTCTTGAAGACCAGGAAGTCTTTCAGAGTATAATTGCCATGCACTGCTGTCCTAAAATTTCTGCAATTAATTGATGTTAAATTAGAATAATTATTTCCCTTTTAAAAAACCCCAAAACATAAGGCTGTGGGGATACTTACAGACAGTAAATAAATCTAAAAGTGTGAGGAAAAATGAGTAGTAGATCATCTTAGAAGAGTTTGTGTTCCTGCACTGAAATTGTCTTCCTTGTATCTGTGAAGGCGTTGCCTTATCCTCTAGCAGAGACAGTCAACTGTCACACATGCATCCAAGATTAGGACTTACAGGGAACAGAGACCATCAACAAATGCTGCCACACTTTTACTCCACCCAACAAAACAAGTGTTCCAATAAATCTTGTTTAGTCCCCATTGTTCGAAGCCCTGGAGTGCAAGTGTAGACAGGACACTGACCGTACCCCAAACTTTCATTAGTGACTTAACATAAACTGCAGCTTTGCAACTATAACTTAAAATATTACTTACAGTTTGTGTATTTTGTATGGGTTGAAATAATAATTATATATTTTTTTCTTTTAAAAATAGCTTTCTCATTGAGATATGGATTCCTCTAAAATTATCTTTCTCCACAGTTATGTCTTTTTAACAAAGATAAACTTGGATCAGTTAATGTAAAAAATTCTACATGTACTAAATAAACTTTTTCAGCAATTGTAGCAAGTAATGAGAAAAAATGTGTGCTGCTTATCAAAGTGCTCCATGTAATTCTTTTTTTGATAGTAGCTAGTAACAGACTTAATTCTGTGTGACTGGCAAAGATTTCTGATTTTATTTTCCACAATTTTAAGATAATTTGTAATATAATATTTAATAGATATTGGTACTCTTAGAACATAACCTATTTATACTAATATTAGCGTAAAAGGAAGGGAGGATATTTGCAGAGAGAACTTTGAATTTAGAAGGCTATTTGTACTTAAATTTAGCCAAGTTAAGGCTCAACAATGTTCCTGACATACTATGATAGGAAGAGAAAAAGCTAAACTGGTTGCTGAAATTTGAGTTGCAGATCCTTAGAAGGAATCCACTTTGAACCTCTAACCCTTGTTTTAGAAACCTCTACAGAGCCGTTTAGAAAGCTTGCTAGTAACTTGCGGTATATTTTATGCACATTTTGAAATAATTTTATGAGAAATGATTCAGTGACTTCTGTTTTAATATTGGTGAGATCATTCAAAAGAAAACTGGTTTCTAAAACTAGATTAATTTAACAACTGCCTAATTTTGAAATGGAACAAACTCTTATAAATTTCATTTTAGCCATACTAACAAATTGGAAATAGAGCTTGAAGGCAGTCAGTTAATAAAAGTATTAATTTATATCAATTAACAATGTGTACTATGTCTAACACACAAAACAATTCCATGATGACATCACGTTTCTATACAGTATCAGCTGCTACTAAAAACATTAAACACCTTTACTATCAAGAATTCCTTTATAATCCTTACATACAACAATCCAGACTGTCTGCTCGGTACCTTCTGATATTTCTTTGCTTCTACCACTGAGTCTCACTCCCATGTAGCAATGCCTCCACCGCCTTTCCCCTCCAGAAGTGTGAAAGGAGAGTCAGAACCCTCTTCACCTCCTCCCTTCCCTCCCACAGCTGTGTTATGTTGCCTTCACTTGGGGAAAAACTCAAGAACGGCCCCAGCTAAGCAGAAAGGTCAGACAAAGGGAAGCGGAGGTGGTTTTTGCTTGAAGAGAGACACTTCATGCCAGCTCTCAAAGCCCACTACACACTGTATCAAAGATTTAAGCCTGATACGGTGCTTTTGCTTTCTTTTCTTTGTTATATAATTCAGATATTTGTATCCATCTCAGTCAGGGGTAATATACGTGGCAAGAGAGATATTCTTGCGCTGGGTAATGAGCAAAGCTGTTGATATGGCTCAAGAGCAGAGAAGATTAGACAAACCAAAACTATGGTGGGCATTGGAATTCTCATCCCTACTTGGCTATAATTCAGACCAGTATCCTTTTGTTTGAAATATAATTCTGCTCAGCTTTTAAGTACCAGACACACTTTAAAAAAGTATGACAAAAACAAATCCTTCCAATTTTCAGATAAGCCATATCTTTGGGGTTTTTCCATGAATAGATTTTCAAACCATCAAGATATTTACTCTGTTCAGGATAATCAATATAATTGGATCTGACCCAAATACAATTTGAACCTGACCTGAAGTCATTTCAAATAAAAGAAGAGATTGACTTCAATTAGCCTTAGATAATGTCCAAAAATATTTGTCAAATAAAATACAGACCCATTATACTTTCATAACCAGCCTGTAGGTTAAAGGTTATAGTTTTCCTAGCTTTATAGTTAATTTGATTTATAATCCTGTGATCTCTTTCATTTTCTTTAATACCCAATTAAAAATTCTTGTCATGGATATAATTTTAAACAAAATAGGAAAGAGATACTTTGTATCTCCTTAATATTTCATGGATGCTCTAGGTGATTAATTAAAAAAATTATGTTATATGAATAAAGTATGAATTGCTGTAACTATGTAAGACAAAATGCGACAAAGTGCGACAAAGTGTGACAAAAGAATTTCGTGATAATCCTTAACTCTGTAACAATGCAGTATTTGGTAGGTGTGTGATACTAACCATGAAGATGTTTAAAATGTGCGGTTTTGGGAAGTTAGTGAATCTGAAGCCACCCTTAGCTGACACAAATCTCAGAGAGTGTTCAGCTCTCAGTAAATAATTTTACATAATACTTCACCTGAACTGAAAATACATTTGATGTTCTACAGTAAATATGGGAGAGAACTTCTTTTAGTCTTTTATGGGGTAAAGATTCATCAAAATATGCAAAGCAGCTCATTTTGAAAAATAGCCCTTATATTCTCCACTGCACACAGTGCACTCCCCACAGAATGATTTCCAATATATTTTTGGAACAAATGAAGCATAGGTAGTAGTAGAGGCATGGATTTGTATGTGTAGGTAAACCTCATATATCTGTAGTAGTTGTCTGTACATCAATTTGCCAGTGCAAGAAAAGACAGAGGTGATAAACGCAAAAGTGAAATGTGATAATTTCTTTCCAAGTTGTAAGACAAAAGTGGAAAAAAAAATCTAATAGTTGCTGCATGCTACATCTTACTTAAATAATCTTATTCTAAAATAAAAGGGCAACTTAATTAAGAAAAAAGAGATGTATTTTAACACAACATATTTTTGAAGTGGATTATTTAGGTTTTACAGTTTTAGATTATCTGTTATCTAGATTTTTTCAAAGTTGAGAAGTAAAAAGTTCCCAGCAATATATCACGGCTTCATCTTCTCCTTGTTACTCTACGAAGGGTGTGGTGGCTGTCTTTCTTCCAAAGCTAATATTGCCTCTTCAGCCATCCACACAGTGCTCAAGTGACAATGAGCAAATGCCAAGTATCGATGAGAAATAGTGTCTATGCTCACTGCTTAGTAAAATAAATGTATAGAAAACTCATTAGCAATGTTTTACTTATCTACTATTGACTCCTAAGCTGAGTTTCAAATATATAAGCAACGTTTGCTACTGATTGCTGCAGGGCACTTAGGTAGGGAAGATCCTTTTTCTCTCTCTAGCTCCAATTTAAATACATTGCTGAACTTTCAAAAACACAGGAGATCATACTGAGGAAACTATAGCAAATTTTATGTGCAGCCTTAGTGTAAGAGTACCACATTTTAATATGGTTTAAAATCAGTCAAGCAAAGAAAATCTTTATTTCAATCACCATAGAACTCTCTCAACCTGAAGCAAGCCCTACCATATACAGATTTGCAGTAAAGTTAGTTCTTCTTGGTTTGGTTGGGTTTGGTTTGGTTTGGTTTGGGTGTTTTGGTTTTTTTTTTTGGTTGTTTTTTGTTTGGTTGATTTTGTTTTTGGGGTTTTTTTTTTTGTGCTTGCATTTGTAATTTCATCATAAAGTAACATTTATCAAAACACCTCTGTGCCAAGCCTTAATCTGGTCTGAAAGAGTCAGCTTTCAAAGGAACAGTGGCACCTGACAGTGAATGAGCATTTGGTCACTTTAGAATGAAGAGATAGTGGATTTGATTTTGAAATTCTTCCAGAATTTAAACTGAGGAAAAATCAACATTTTTTAATTTCCAACAAAGGATCTGAAACCTCTAAAACACAATCTTCTCTGATTTCAATAGAACTTTGAACTTTCTCAAGTTGTATCCGAGTTCCTGCTGCTTGCCTATATTCCCCAGAAAATGGGCTTTCAGTGCCAGAAAAAAATATCCAATAAACTACTACTAACATATACAAAAATTACAAAAAAAAAAAAAAGATTATGCTATTCACTAGCAGGAATTGGAAGAGTTTATTATGAACAGACCTTATCTGAATGAAATTTTAAATTATAACCTCTGAGTACCGTAACATAGGTGTGAAACTTATAACTGTTAATGGGAATTATAAAACAAAGCCTCTGGGCCCTGGAATGAGAAATACACCATAAAATGGTTATCTGAATCCTTGCATAGCTATTTGAGTTTCACAACATTTTTGAAAGGCTAAATTCTTAATCTAGCATATTATTTCCAGTTAAGTCTTGAAATATCTAACTGTTACAGGTGCCTCATAGATAATTAATTAGCTTAGTGTGAAACAGTAAAAAATAATGAAACTTTTAAAAAGGCAATAGGAACAAATTTCCCACAACACCAACAGTGTATTTCACACTTACCCACAGGAGACATCTCAGGAACTCCAGCAGTGTAGGGGCCATCCAGAAATTTTGGCTCATTGTCATTGATGTCCTGAATCTTAATGACGAACTCAGACTCCGGCTCCACCGGTTTGTTAGTCAGCCTATCTAGTGCTTGTGCTCGGAGCGTGTAATAGGCCTGCTCTTCTCGATCCAGCCTCTTTGTAGCATGAATATCCCCTGTGTTCTCATCAATAATGAAAATGGAACTTGCCCCTTCGCCTGACAAGATGTATTTGATGGAACCATCTCCTTTATCAACATCAGAGTGAAGCTGGTGAAAAATTGATGAGAGATGAGATTAACTTACAAGAGAGTCAGTGGCATGGAGATATGTAAAAATAATTTCTATGTTGAGCAGTAGTACATGAAATTTTATTGTTCCTGGAAATATAAGCTGAATGTTTGTTACACACAGAATGTGAGGGACCATTAGAATCTGTAAATTTGTTCCTTTATGCAAGAAAACTTCATTCTTTCCTGCAAACAATTTTACTCTTCTCATGCCAAATTTTCGCATAGGAAAACACACGCATACATGTGATCATAACTGTGACTTTATTCCTACCTGAATTCAACCACATTACTCACTTCAGCTTATAATTCCGCTGAAGGGTGAGACTTCATTGAAACGTCAGCATAAACTTTATGTCAGTGTGTGCTTAATCTTGTGTGTATTTGTATATTTTCTCAGTGTTTACTGTGGAGAGCAGTACAACATGTCAAGCGTTCCTCATGGGGGAAAGCAGCAGGGCAGATACTGATATCTTCACTCTCTTGACCAGTGACAGAATTCAAGAGAATGGCATGAAGCTAAGTCAGGGGAGGTTTAGGTTGGATAGCAGGAAAGGTTTTCAGCAAGAGGGTGGTTGGGCACTGGAACAGGCTTCCCAGGGAAATGGTCACAGCACCAAGCCTGACAGAGTTCAAGAAGAATTTGGACTGTGCTCTCAGACATATGGTGTTACTCTTGCAGTTTCCTGTGCAGGGCCAGGGGTTGGATTTGATTATCTTTATGGGTCCCTTCCAGCTCAGCATATTCTATGACTCTATAAAATGAGGTAAAATGTACTGGTTGATGAATTGCTCACTACTATCTGATGGGCCTGTAGCTTTAATTCTTCACTTCCAAATCTTGCTTTCCCTTATCCAATTACAGAAAAATGCAGACTCTGAGAAAGATCAAGGTGTCCTGGCACTTTTGGAGGTACACAGCACTGAAAGCCATGTGCAGTTTCCCTGGGACTAGTAGTAGGCACAGAAGAAATATACTTCAGTAGGTCAAAAGGTATCTTCCATTAGAAAGGCAAGATAGATTAACAGAAAGAAAATTATTTTCCTCATCACTCAAGTTATTTTAACTTACAGAGCAAGATTCCATAGGTTTTGTAGCTCTTTTGTGTCCACTGAGTTTCATCTTCCTGTTACAGAACAGACTCAAACACCTCTTACATACTTCTCAAACTTGTATCAAAAATGTAATTGATCTGGATATGATGTTATAGTAACACACACATATGATCTATTTAATACTGTACAAGTGAAAAGAATATCAGTAGACTTTAAAGTATTTTCTTGCTTGTTAAAAGTGGATTAACTTGTCAATAGCTGAAGACAATGTTAAATATACTTTGATTTTTCTATCTCATCTCTTCTTTGTACCTGTCCTAATTCCATGTTATGTTGAGTTTGGAGGTAAGTCCATTGTCATCACGATCACCATCGCAATTTCCATCACTAACTTTTTTTCTCTCTCTTAGGAGCATCTCTGTAACAGTATTAACTTCCCAAATGCACATAGAAAATTGTTATCTTGGGCACAATTTAACACAGCTGCAAAATCTTTTCCTGTTTCAGCAGGGAAGTATTCATGCTCAGTTTTTTAATTTTTCAGCTGGATAAAATGCTGCCTGTTTCTTCACATTATTTTACTTACACTGTTTGGACATCTCGCACTTATGCAATTACAGTGCACTCCTCTCTTTTAAAACCGAAATGGAATCCGGAGCTTTGGCCTGGATTAGAAAAACAGAACTAGAGTATCTAAATCAGATTAGCTACATTATTTCAAAACATGTTCTGTCCTTATTTGGCTGCTACCTAAATCCACCTGAACAAGCTGACACCTAAACAAGCTGACACCTAAACAAGCCTGAGATTTCTTTGGTGGAGTCCCCCGGACATTTAAAGCCCTACTTCTCTGCACACTCAGAAATAAACAATGCTGACACTGTGAGCAGGCCCAGGTAAAACGTATTTCACATTTAGGCTCTTTTGAGATCCACAGCACTATGTATTCCTCAGTCCCAATGGCTGGGTTTATTGAACAAGCCATACCTCTGTTCAACTCACACATCTGACAGCTAGGGCTTTCAATGCTTTTTTCAAACCTGACTGGAAGAAGTATCCAACTTCTTCTACAGTGGAGCAGTGGCCTGTGCAAGTAAGAATTTGTCTAACTTGCCTTTGATTTTGATTGACCTTTTTTTTTCCTTCTTCTTTTCTTTCTCTAATGCCTACTTCAGGGTGCATAGGTCTCCTGTGTGCTACAGAGGAACTGTGTGGGTTTCCCTACATAGCCAGAATCCTACAGTCTAGATTGAAATGCTGAACACCACATTACAAAAGAACTGAGGTTATGGGATACAAAGATTCCATACCTTTGTCTTTCCTCAGTGATTCTGTTTTCTCCATACCCAATATTCTAGCTGGTCTTTCTGGGTGGCTGAGTCTCTCACATTCTCCCTGAAAAGTCTGTTCCACCTTTTCTGGCATACTTTAGGATGGATGCTGGATGAGAGAAAAGCAGAGGACACCAGCACACCCAGGAGTTCAACGAGCAGAGCAGTTACTGAATGTTAGAGATGTACAAGTGAATATCTTCAAGTAGAGAAAGGAAAGTTTCCATATCTCAGTTGCTGAGAGCAGCTCAGCACTGTCCCATGGGGACAGAGAGGAGCCCATCAGCGCAGTGCACTGGTCTCAAACTGCAGGGCTGCACAGCCCACCTTTCACTTGGTATCTACATTCCTATGCCAAATAACTAAGCAGCACTGCTTTGAGGAAAAAAAAATAGACCTTGAGACCTTTAGGGGAGAGGCCAGTAAATCCTTGCAGATGCACTATGAACTCAGCAAGGCTTCCTAGGGAAAGAAGAAATTCTGTAGCTTCAGCATTTCCCATTTGCTCACTCAGTGGCTTACTGATTAACAACACATTGTTCTTTAAGGAGAGCCACTTTGAGGTCCATAAATCTCCTCATGGATTGCACTACAGTGGCTGGTGACCTGGAGTGAAATGCTGAACAGAAGCCACTTTTTGGAACAGTGCCTAGGTAAGAAAACTGCTACCACATGGATTAGTAAAGTGATTAGTGAGGACCTTTGTTATTCCAAGGTTAAGGCTCTGGAACTGCAAACTTCGTATATTTTATTAAAACTTTGTTTTACTAAGCATTTAAAAACTGTGCTGGCCCATGCTCAAATTAGCAATGTACCATTCTGTACCTTCTTAACCCCAGGAAGGTGATACAGCTCAAGACTGAGTTTATCTTTGGCACTATAGAACAATAAATTCAGAGTAAAGCACTCTAAAGAGCTCTTTTCAACACTTTTATATGCATTTTAGAGGAGATTTGAGATAACTTAAAAGTATAGTACAAGAGAACAATGCAGAAAAGAAAAAAAAAGTACTTTGCTGAAAATATTGAGAATTTTGATGCAGTTTTCACACGATCTACATTCCTGTTTCACACTATATAATTCTTCCATACAGTGATCTTCAAAATCATTAATGCAGAGGCATCAATGCTTTGCAACTACGAACAAAATTTTTGAATGTCCTCTATCATATTCACAGCTCTGCTACTACTAAACATGACTGCAAACTACCCGTGGTTCCAGCTATTTAACATCACAGGAGGTGAGAAGTATAACTTTCCATAAATGCTGGCTTTAGAAAATACTTTGTACATTTTTTGTTATTGTCAGGCTTTCTTGTTTGCTTTTTTTGCTGTTTTGGGATATTCTTTGCCCCTTTTTTTAATAGGAGAAATACATTAAGTAATAAGCCCTGGAATTTTTATTTCTTCTTGTCAATAATTTGGCAACAAGTATATAAAATTATATTAGTCCTCAGGACAGTAGTACTTTACAGGAAGGTTCCAGAAAGCATCTTTGGCCATGCCATCTGCTAGCTTGTCTTTCACTCCTCCCACTTTCTACAGGGCCATTCTTGTAGGGAACAGAACTGCAGCTCAATCTGTAGCTGCACATAGGGACTATGACTTTAGAAGTAGAGAGGCTCAAGACAAGGTCTCTTTCAAATTCTTGTTTCAAGAGACATGGAGGATTTGAGATTCACTGGGTAAATCTCATGTGGTTCCATTCTGGGTCATTCCAGACAATTCTTCTTTCAGAATCAGTTTGCCACAGATATGGTAAATAAAACATCATGTTTTCAGAAAGAGGAATGATAGAGACAGTTGTATGCTTCCAATTAATTTCATCCATTGCCACCTCCACACAATATCTTTGATGGTGACTCTCAAGTTTGCCTTGGTTGTTACCTAGGCTTATTTTCAGTAAAAGATTCATGATCCAACTCCTAGATGCTAGTCCTATAACTTTTTTGTTGACTTTAGCATACATTTAACATAAAGATTCTTAGAGTTATGGATTTGGGTGATCCCCTCCATGTACAAGAGTGCATGAGAACCGGAAAAGGAAGCAACAATTCTCTAGAGAGAGATGATGTGTTTTTTATCAGGAGGATAACTTATGATGTGCTAGGAAATTTAGAAGAGAGCAAACAGATCAAATAATAAAACCCACATAAGCCTTGTTGAAGCAGAGGGGGGACAGTGCACATAAAACGTGCTCTTTCTCTTTTTCTTTAGAAGATAATTTATTAAATGCCCTCTGTTGACTCTGAACTCGAGCTGAAAAAACACCTAATCTTTTTAGGCACTCAGTTTTAAAAAATACTTGTTTGGATATGTGTGAGAGAAAGAAACAGTCAGCTTCACTAAACAGCAAAGTTGTTATTGTCCCAACTCTCTTAATAAACCAATTATTTTCTCACATTTTTATGGCCCTACAGAAGTATAACTTAGTCTATGGTCTCCCCTAATATGTTTATGTCTATGTGGACCTTTAGGGTGGTGACTACTCTAGGGAAACTTAAATAAAAAGTTTTTTATTTCAAAACTCCTAATACTCAATAGTTTTTATATATTACCTATTTGTACATTAAGATCTGTACAACCAAAGATGGTATCATTTTGTTTCCCCTGCCTTTAAAGTACTAATGCAGTATTTTTAATAGAGAAGAGACTTATTTTTGTCAGTAAGGGCAGGTAATGCACTATATGATTAAAAGCATTTAAAGTATTAAAAGGAGCTTATCTGGCCACTACTCTTCTCTTGTAAGACTAAATGGGAGGTTTGCTCTTTTTCTGATTTTTCAGTTCAGGCGTCTTTAAAGCGGGTGAAATGTGCTTATGCCTCTCTTCTCCTATTTCTCTTCCCTAAAGATCTATCTTTCCTTTTGTTTCTGTCTGTGCCAGCATGGTTAATGATATATTGCAGTTTACAGATTATTGGTGAAGAAGAAAACTGAAGGGAGAACATGAGGAGCTGATGGTTTTTTGAGACTAGCAGAATGACAGAAGTAATGGAGAGAAAGAGATGGACAGAGGAAACATTTGATGCTTCAATACAATCCAGCTTCCTTCCTCTCTGAGACCATAGGAAATGTGTCCTCCTTTGCAGAACTGAAAAGTTTTCTCAAGGAGGAGTTGCCTTGTCTGCACCCCTTCCTTTCTCTCTAATCAAATAATTAGAAAGGGAGGAGAGGGATGAAAACTGTTTCCTCCTCATGCCCTGTGTAGCATCCATAGTTATTGGTGATATGGAACTGACACAACTGCAGCTTTATTCCTGCCTTCTCACAAAATGCAAGGAGGCACTAAGAATAAA
>VXBU01017254.1:61121-94792 GCA_013400315.1 Bombycilla garrulus
AAAAAAAAGATTCCAAGCCAGAAACAATATTCTTGTTCATTTTGTAACCACAATTTACTACCACAAAATAACTGAGAACAGATTATGGGAAAAAGAAACTTTTCTTCATACTATCCTCTCTCTCTCCTCCTTTCTGGGAAGACTTAAAAAGGGTATATAAAGATTAAACATGTAATTTCTAAAAGATTAAAGAAAGCTGAGGATTTGAAACAAAAATACAACTTTACCATTTCTATTAGATTTTGGTCCTCACAACAGCCAAGTTCTTAAAACTGCTGTTTTTGGATTTTCTTGGAGTTGATATTTACTATGGTCACAGATACAGAGTTTTCAAGTCCCCTTTACCCTTAGATTAGCATTATTAGTATGTGTTTCGTGATGACTCATAAAGTAATAGATATTTATTGGGGTTTTTCTCTTTTCTTTTTTGTTTTTTTAATGTAGCACCATATTTCTCAACTATCAGGATAACCAAAGGTTCAGTGTTGGTGCTTTGGAACAATTTCAATGCAAATAATAACTAATATTTAAAATTCAACCTAGACAATGGAATTAACATTTCAGTAAAATCTAATCTGCACTTGTACCATATTTCTGCAATGTCTAAGGGCCTCACAAACACATTAGTTACTAATAGGATCATTGTTTTCAGAGGGTGCCATGAAACTATAATTCTTGTAAACTGAAACCATATTTCAGTATCAACAGCCTAAGATATCTTTTTAAATTTATCTTTCAGTCTGATTATAGAAGTCATGTGGGAAAGAAAAAGATTCCTCAACATTTTATTGATGTCAGCAAAGGCCTATGATTCATATAATTGACTTTATACCCAGGCACCAGTGAAAGTATTATTCAGTAGGTAATGATTTTCTTATAAAAGTCTATTCTCCAAGAAATGTTGAGAAAGTGATAAAGGAGCTCCTGGAGGGCTTTTGTTTGCTTTTGGTTTTATTAATTTATGTAAAACTATAGTATAGGTCTAGGCTCAGAAAGAAATATGCAGGTCTACATTCTGTGCTTTCAGCATAACAGATAATCCCGAGGACGAGAAGTTAGTAGAAATGGCTATACCCAAAACTCTAACACGTTTAATTAGAGCTTGAACAGAAGGAATATGCTTGTAATGCTGCCAGAGCTTCCTTGTCTCAGCAATGTTGTCAGCATAGTAGGGAACCAGCGCAGACAAGTGTGTCACTGTGGCACCATTTGCCACGTTGACGTACTGGCAATTTCACGCACTGTTTTTTTGCCTTCAGACTTGCTCTTTGTCAGACAAGCGCAGAGACAGTCACAAGGGAATACAACAAGGTCTCATGCTGCAGACCACAATATAACTGTGTTATATTTATCTAACACAAGCAGTTGGTGACAGGGTTAATAAAAGTCTGGTCAGCCCAGATGAAACTTCTCTTCTGACTTGATTTAAAATATCTAAAACAGTATCTGGAGTGCTCAGAGCTGACCAAAGACCTAAGAACTTCTGAGACAATTGAGGTCTGGGACGTCTCAGAGATCTCTTCACATTCATCACTGACCCTACAGGCTGCCTGAACTCAGACTGCCTCTGAATCATATTTTATTCTGACACCGGTAATACTAGAGCCCTATGAATGACCACAAGGCAGATATATATCTGCCCAGGATCACCACAATTGCAATGAGGTCATCAGAAATTACCTATCAAATGAACACATTTCAGATTCAAGGTAAAACTAAGCCACCTCCCTCTGGGAGTATCAGTTTTAATCCCACAGATTGTCCTTAATAGTCCTGCAGTCAAAATGTATGACATTTGGTGTAATTTGAACTTCCAAGACTTTCATATTCAACAGTATATAAAACCAGTGAGAATAAAGCTTCATCTACAATCAAGGTATTCAGGCATTATTAAGAAAGAACAGGATGAGGTGAAATAAATACAAATGTTCAACAGGGAAGAAAGTAAGAATTTATAAATTAATTAATTAATCAAAAGTAAAAATATTCACAAACCAAAAGCCAAAGTAAATGAGAATGTGGAGACTTCTGAAGTGCAAGAATTGTACTTCAGAGTAATGTTGTACAACTTTATCAGCATCTTCTTTTCTTCTTTTCTCTGCTTAATGCAAGAGCAATTTAAAAAGATTATTACCTGAATCTGGTCAAGTGTCATTTTACTGAGGGTGTGTAATACTACTGCAGCAAGTGTACAAAAAAACCAACAAAACCTTATCTGGAGTTGAAAAAAAAAACAAAACTAAACAAAAAAAACAACCCAAAAAACCCCACCAAAATGAAAAAGAGGTTGAAATTTAAATTGTCATTGATTTTTAACCAGAGGAGAAAACAAAATAAACATGATTAATGGGCAGGGAGAGTAACATAACGTTCAGCTGATTTTGAATGAACTAGTTATTTTTCTTTAAAAAAAACCCAAATAATCCTTACTTTCCCTGTTAATGCAGGTTTTGAGCTCCTTCCTTTCTGTTACAGAGTGCAGGTTTCTGTGCCTAAGAAACTAAAATTGTAAAAATTTGTATTAATTTACTTATGTTCTTCCATCATCAAACTTGGAATAAGCAGTTAAGTTTTACTATCCCTTCCTTCCTCTGTATTGTTTTCAAAATAAAATATTCAAAACTATTGGTGGAAGAGTTTAGTTAAACCCCTTATACAGCCCTTATACTTTTAAGTGGTGGATCAGTGTTTCAGAAGGATAATAATCTTATCACCTCAGCCACATGAAGTGAAGTAAATATTTAACTTTGCCAGCCTTTTGTAAAGGAGGGTTAAAGAGGAAAGGGGACAGTGAGACTTCTTTATTTCCTTGATGACTATTGCTCAAACAAAATTCAAATTAGAAGTACTAAAATTCTAAAACTTTCACTTCATAGTATTCCAGTTAGCATCTAAGCAAGCCCTCGAGGCTTTTAGGTTGAAGACAAAGTTCAGATGAAAAGTTCCCCTAGGAATAACTGATTCTGTCATCTAAAGGCTAGTGAGTTGAATAATTAATACGAAATACTGAAAACTTGATGTGATAAGAGCATCTATGTCACTTTTTTTTTTCTCTTAATAATACTCAATTTTGTCTGTAGTGTTATCTCTCCTCATGTATATCTACACAACGTAGCTCTTTATATAGATAGAGACTGTATATCTATACATGCATTTAAGTGCACGTATGTACACATACACTCGTGCACACACAGACACACACCCTTCCCTTTTCTGTCCTCTTCTTTCCCAGTCTCTGCAGCTGCTGTAGTCACAAATCTGTGCCTTCTCCACTCTCCAGTTTTAATAAGAACACAAAATGCCCTGTGGCGACAGGGAATTGTGCAGCCAGCCCATTAAGTTTACTGCAGCTACAGGAGGAACCCAGAAGCAGCTGCTGCTGTGGATGGAGCTGAGTGGGCATATGTAGCTGGCTGAGAATTCTTGAGGAGTTTTAATGGGCCATCATCATGACATGTCACTCCCCAAAATGACTATTTGTCATTCACACTCTTAAAAAGACAGTTTGGCAGCTTTGGAAGGTAAAAACCATCTGCATACTGTGCATCATCATGTACTAATTGCATAATATTTATTGGGGGGGGGACACACCAATACTGTATTGTAGCACCACCAAGAGCCTATAGATAACATAACATGTTCATTACAAGAACTGGAAAAAAAGAGACCTGCTTTACCCTCACACACAGGCTTCAAACTTTTCAGAAATCAGCTTCCTAGAATGGAAACAGACCACACTGCAGACAACATGAATACTGAAATCATTATAGAGCTTTTCAATATTCAGCTTTGCGTGGGTTTTTTAGTTTGGTTGGTTATTTTTTTCATGGTGGTGTTTGTTTTCTTCCCCACACTACTCTCAGTCTATCAGTATTTATTCCTTGGAGTACTCATTCTAAATATCTTGGTAACAAAACAGCATAATTGAGAAACAAACGCATAGAATGGATTTGCCATCTGACTTACTTTTTATACAAAAACAGCTGGTTTTTACTAAAATAGATTTAATTTTTGATTAAAGAAACCAATGACTCAAACCTCATTTATACAAGTGCCTAAAACAATTAAATCCTGTGAAAATACCACTGCAGTGAAACTCTGTTTACAAATTCCTGAGTGTTTATTCTTACTAGCTCTATTTTGGGTTTTACTTTTTGTCCAGGAAAAGGTCTAAGTTCCCTTCCATACATGCCAACATCATTTCCACATGATCCATATCTACTCATAATGCACCATACAACTTACTGTTACATACCAAAGCGATGTATTTGCTGGTCCAGTGGTTTGATTTATTTTGTTGCCAAGAAACACTGAAGCTGTAGGACAAAATTATCTTAAAGCCACTACACTCTATTTCAGCAGTATAATAAAGTTGTTTTAAGGATGCTGCCTTCCTGCATTCCCCACATATGGCTTCTACGAAAGTGTTCAGGGTTAAAAAATGTAGCATGGGAAACAAAAACTAAAGTCCCCAGCATACTTCATAGAAGAATATCTCTGGGCTAGCAGATGTCCAAGGGCTTGAAAAGTTTATGTATGTGTAGCAGTTTGCAGAAACTTAACCTTCAAGAAACTTCACTCATTCTTCTTCTCAAATTACTTTCTCACTATACATGAAACAATCTCTGTTTGCACAGTATTAACACATATACAGTGAAGGACTGTTTGTTGAGCATGTATTTTTCTTGAATGAAATACATCCATAGGTAGGCAAATACATATATATATTTGGAGTAATATGAATATTTTATCTTATTAAACCATTGTACATATTTCTATTAATTATTATTTCAGTATAGGTCTTTTTCTTTTTCTAGTTAGCTAATTAGTTATTATGACCAGACAATGCATGAATGCACTATCCCTTATATCACAGAAGGAAGGGAAAGAGGGTAAATGAAACAAGAAAGGCAGTAAAATAATTTATGTACTTTCAATAATGAAAAATTAATGCTTTTACTTTATCTGACCTTGAAAACAGAAATAAGAAATTAGCATACAAATATGGTAATTGGAAAGTTGCTTCTCCCATAATGCTTTTTCCATTCAGCCATAATAATTTGGGCCTAGGATTTCAACCATGGAAAATGAGAGCACATTAGAGGATCTATTTTTTCATCTCTAACTCTGTAATCTATAGAATTATCTGTAACAGCACTGCACAGAAAAAATAATCATACACACATCTTGTTTGACTACCATATCAATAATACCAAATTTGCAAACAAAAATTCGTTTGATATTAAAGTGTTTTCTAAGATAAGATATGTACTTATACTGAATTTATTCATTTTAGGTTGGAAATTATACCTCCCATATTGTCTCTTCTTTGTCAAACTACTGATCTATAGTTTAGAGTGATTATCCTCTTTCTGCTTCAACTATCCAAAATAGCTTGCAGCATTGCTTGGTTGATAATGATTTTTCTCATAGGAACCTGTTTCCAAAGAACATTACCAAGGAATAGACACCCAGAGGGTGCAGAGCTTTTTTCATTTGTTTTCATTTTGGTTTTATCTTGTATCAATTCCTCACATTTAATTTGCTTTTGAAAGTTTAATGCTACTAAAGATTGACTCATAATCTTACCTTGTGTGTTAGTGGGAAGTGCTGACACCCTGACAGACTGGAAGATAATGGTAAAATACATAACTGTAAAGAAGTGTAAGTAAATAATGTTAAGTGTCTGGGAAGGCTTACAAAGTACTGGACGACAGAAGAGAATATGATCTGATTGTTTTAATAATTATAGACTTGCAATACAGAAAAAATGTGCTTAACTGGGTCCACACACTCACTAAATCTTTAATTTCCTGAAAAAAAATTATGGACTTGTTAATATTTACAAAACTGTCAGAACAAAACAGAATTAACATGTTGGTCTAAATATTAATTTTATTTTTAACAAAAATGGTAATACAAATTTCAGGATAAAAGTGTTTGTTACTGTGTTTTTCTTTCTAAAAACTAATTTCCTATTGTCTTTTTTTATAAAATTCTATATGTTTGAAAAAATGCAATACTTGATGCTGGCTTTCATGAAAGATATAAACTCAACTTTAAATTGACTTCTCCATATGAACAAATTGTTTATATGTTATAAAATATTTCACACCATGCAGGTATTTCCCCAAGCATTTTCACAAATCTAATCCCATAAATCTTCTCACTAAAATCAATGGGACTACTCCTAGACCTAAAGTGCAAAATTAAGATTTTGACACAATGCCCACATTGGACATAATTAGTACTTCAGAAGGTATGTTGTGGAGAAAGTCACAACTGCCCAGAGCTGACAGTGGGTCAAGGCAATACATCAGTAATAGAGAATTTGAACATAAAATTTTGCTGTAACATTTTAAAATGAGTGCATTATTTCATATGAAAGGGGCAGGAATTAATATCTATTGTAAAGGATTATAGCTTCATTGCTAGTATGACAATGTAAGATGAAAAAAACGGTGCATGGCCAAATAAAGTGGAGTATTAAATACCTTCATAGAGACACTTGTGTCTTAAAACAAGTTCAGGTAAAAAGAAGCAAAAGAATGCCTTGGTTAATTTGTATTCTGTTACTGTTGTCTTACAGGTTACTGTTGCTAGTGTGTTTACATTTCATTTAGAATATCTTTTAGAGCCTGACTTGATCAAATACCCTAATATTTCTGTAAATGCTTTCCATTGACAACTGTGATCCATTTGTAACTCTGCAGTAAAGGTAAAAGTAAAAGTAAAACACTGAATGACAAAAAACATGCTCTTTTTTCAGTAAAATGTAGGACAATTTTTATTTTCTTCCCCCTACTATGTATTTCCCTGAAGGCAGTTTGTCATATTGATTTTTACCCAAAATTATTTCTCATGTCCATCCATATGCCCATATATATATATATATATATACACTAGCTAGTTAATTCCCAGCTCATTCATTGTTCAAAATTCACTTCAAAACCTAGGGAAATTTAACCTCATGCTACATCAGATTAAACCTGCTGTAGAATTTTCTAAGTAAGGAAATTATCCTTGCCCATGTGCATCTTGTCAGGACTTGCTTTACAGTCATGAAAGCTGGTACTATGCATATGCCTAAGTACCTTTCTGAAACAGCACCTTAACCCCTATTCAAAGAGGAAGGCTGCTTTAATGAACCTGTGTGTCACATATGCCTAATTATAAGAAGCAGCAGTGAAAGATTAAGAGATTTCACTACTTAAATTCACACTGTAGCTGTTCAGTATTCAGAACAAGTTGAAGCAGGGTATGCACTGTAAATATGGACACTTGAAAATCTGCTTGAAATGGTTCAGATAATTTAAAGTGATCCTTTGTGAATAGATACTTTGAGAAGTTTGATCTCTCCCTAGCTTTTATTTAGCCATTCAAACCTGCAGGCCTGCAAGAGTTTTCAGATATAACCAGGCTGATCTCAAGATAGTAATTCATATCTTGATAGTCATTTAAATTCCATAGGATTAAGGGCTGGGAAATAAATATTTTTAATACCCATGTTTTCTGCTTGTTTTTCAGAAAATATTTGACGGGGAGGATAAGACCTGTTTCAAATCCGTAAAAAAATGAATAACATGAATAATACTAGGTTAATTGGAAATCCTCCCAGCTTAGAAGGATTTAAAGTTCTATGTAAAAGGCAGTGCTCTCCTAGTGCCTTTTTCTATGCTAGTGTTTATAATGAGCATTTAACAAACAAAATCTCATCAAATTCCTCTGCAATCATTACACCTTGTTTCCTTAAACCATATTTTGACTTTTCAAAATATGTGAGAAGTTATTTATGAGTTGATATTGAACTTCACTTGTCTTTGAAAACAAAAACAAAAAACAAAGATATGACATTTGCCATGTACAATGATGATGCCAACCCAAATTTTTTCATCTGTTTTCACCATAACATATTCTTACTGCATTTCTTACTCATTGCTATTAAATGCTGGTGATACAGTCAATGTATGTGCAACTTGAGAAAATAGTGAAATGAGAGGTGTCATTTCACACTGCTTGTGTATACTTGCTGAATCTACCTTGAAATGCAATGTGCAGACCTGTTTTTAATTCTCTAAGCCATCTGGATTCTACTGAAAATTTTAATGTGTTCTTTGAAAACCTGTTTCTGAGGCTTCCAGTATTTTACATAGATTGAGAATTTTAGATTTCCAGAGACCCCTCTGATTATCTAAAACATGTCCTTTTGACACTATAAAGGACACTGACAAGGGTACATAATACAAATTCTTACGAAGTCTCTAATGAAATTACAGCAATCTTAACCTAATCACCATTTTCTTGTTTAACCCCTTCTGAGTAAGCTTTAGTTTAATGAAAACAATGCACACAGAGAGCTACTTATGAGAACACTCCCTGCTTCTGAAACCTTGTGGTGAACATGAAGGTACAGGAATTACTAGAATTGTGCTTTCTGTTAGCTGCAAACAAGATCAGTCATCTGAATCTACTCTCATCTACCTCAAATGTTGCAACTCAAATGACTGGTACTATTTTCTCTGTCACACTTCTTATGTACCATCAAACAGCTCCTTAAGGGATCTTTTATTATACTGATTGTTTTATCATAGTATGAGTTTTATAACTAAATTTGAAAACAATGAATTCTTCTCAGAGATTTAAATCACTATAATACTCACCCCAGCATCCAAGACCTATCTTTGTTAAGTTTCACTTGACACAGCATGTAAACTTCTCTACCAGATTGTGTGAGCACTCACAAAGCTTAATTGATCCAATTTGCATGTCTCATCCTGGCAGAATTGGGCATCATTTCTATCCTCTTGGACTAAGTGATCACAGTCTAATCACTTTGTATACAAAGAAGATGCAAGGTTTCCGGCTCCTTTGTTATCCCCTTGCATGCATCCGTATTAAAGCAAGACTAATTCAACAAACAATCTGATTTTTCTGTATTTTTATAGGATTACTATCTCATTGTTAGGCCTTCTGTCACCAATTGTAATGTTCATAACTTTATACTCAAGGCATTTCCACTTTTGTCTCGCACATTCTGTGCGTCCATTAAAAGGATCATTTCATTTAAGGAAGTCCCCTTAGGGAAGTTCTATACAGCTTGGTGTAAATCAGCACAGCTCTGCATTAAAAGAAAGGTACAACCTCTATTAATTGAAGATCCTGTAGTTATAAGGAAAACCAAATAATTAATTATATCCCTACTTATTAGCCTCTGAGCCTTGTAGACTAATAGATAGTGCCAAACTTTTATATCTGTTAAAAGGAAAATGTTATTTTCAATAAATATTTTTCAAACAGTAACTGTTTCTGCACATGAAACAAAAATCTCTTATTTATTTTGCTGTACATTTTCCCTTCAAAATTGCACAAGTTGTCATGTAAACACAAGGGCATTTTAGCAAATAGTCATGTTGTTCACAAACAGATGAAAGTTACCTTGTGAAAATAACACAAATAAGAGCTTCTGCAAAGAAAAGTCACAAGCAGATTGGTCAAATTAATAAAGGATCTAAGCATTTCAAATCACTAAAAACAAACTTTCTGAAGGGAAAGAAAGTTCTAATCTCACTACTGATTCACTGATAGAATTTATATTCTCAGCCTGTCTCTAGTTTGTATGCTTCAAAAGTCACTGTGTTTCTTCAGCCACACTCTTTCCACATATTCCTACCTGTTGAATACATTGTACAAAAGTACCCCCGCTCTTCTGGGAGTTTGTGGCTGGCTTTTTTTTAATACGTGCATCCTTTTCATCNACACTATTAAATTCTGTAATATTTTTGTCAAAAGTAAAGCATGCCAGTTTACTTATAAAACCATGCTTTTGTGCCCATATATACACAAAAATAGTGTTACAAGTGGAAGGATGGTAGTTGTTCAATAGCAAATCTAGTGAATTCTATGTTAACTGGTAAAAACCAAATTGAATTAACCAGCTAAGCCAATTTAATAAAAAAATACATTAGCACTGTAAACAGAGCTTCTATTAGTATGCAGCATGATAAAAACTGGTAGTATAAAACCGGCAATGCATTTCTTTCTCTTGTGCTTCAGACTCAGTAGACAGGTCATATGCAAGCTGTTCATATTGCAGTCCTGGTTGAAGTCTTTCCCCTGGTTACACAAGCAAGCAAAATCCCTGCTATCTTCAGATTCTGTTCTCATTTTAAGAGTGTAAGGCCCCATGGCTCACAATGGGGCTATGCAGGTGTAAGTCAGTGGAACATAAAGAAGTCTGTGGATTTTGTTTGTTTTTTCTCATCTGCTTTAGCTCAGCAGGACTAATGGCAATAATAAGTGGGAAAAAAAATTATCACTGGAACAGGCAGGTGTGACTCACACATACAATTCATCTACTGAGTAACAGAGTATAATTTTATGCAGTCACTTTTAAGAGCAAATTTTCTGCTAGTCTGTAAACAATCAGACACATATTAAACTATCATACTGTTTGCATGAGTTTCCAAGATAATGTGAAGACTCAGGGCCCTGAGCAACCTTTCCCATGCAACAACCTACTGCTTCTTCTGACACTCCATCCTGAAGATATCTAAATACTGAGATAAAAAAATTTACAGTATTAAATGTTTTTGTTGAGCACAAACTTACAGGAAAATATCAGGGAGGGTATATTGATTACTGAGACCTACAGCTTCAGGAATATACACAGACTAACTCTTACCTTGCCTTGTAAGACATAATTTATGAAGAGATGCTATCCTCTGCCAAACATTATTAAGTAGTGCCTTAATGCTTAAGAAAATCTTTCTTATTTTATTGCACTAGTTCTGGTGCAAACCAAAGATGCACTTTTGTTTTGAGCATACACTGAATGTACTGTTCATCCTCATTTGTATCTATATTTTCACCAGATATAAGTTAGTGTGGAAGAAAAATCTTATTTCACTCCATGACTCTACAATGGCACTCATACAATTTCTGCTGAAGTTCTCTTATCAGTAAAATTTATTTACAGGTACAGGAATGTTTAATTCCAGGAAAATTTGTGATATTGAAGATCATTCATTCTAATAAACTCCTCTAATCTTGAAGGTGAGTCTGCAGCATGTTTCACCTCTATCCAGCTAATTATTTTACGAAGTAATTTTCAAAAAAAATTTAACTGAGGCAAAAGTTGTTAACACATCCTGCTAAAGCCTCAAACTGTGTTCCAAAATAATATTTGCATTTTAAGTACAATATAAAGCATGCATCAAATTATCAGAACTGGAAGGTGGGCCACTGTCTAAAACACAGATGATAGCATAATTTCAGAAGCAAAGGAAGTATCTTCCCTTTTTAATGTGGTATACAGATACAGACCCTTATATCTTTAAATCAGAAGGATCTGTCACCAAGGTGGACATCTTAATCTTTCCACCTTCCTCACAGTCTCATTTTCTGCTTGGCAGGTATTTTGGAAGCCTGACAATGCACCTGGGCCCTCAGTCTGTATCATCCCACACAAAAAGAAGTCATTGACTTCCATTTGTGCTACTAGAAGTAAAATTGCCAAAAAAATAAAAATCCAGAAAGATTATTTTGTCATCAGACTAGCAGAATGGACCATCATCTACCCATCTCTGCTTTCTAAAATAAGACATGAATGGAAATTGTTGAATGTGATACTGTGACTTACATAGTATGGAACAGCACCTAATTTTGACAGGACATTGAAATTAGGCTGCATGAAAAACTCTCATGCAGCCAGCAAACAGATGGGAGGAAATATAGTTACATGAAATGATCAATGTCAAAATATCAGTCTAGAAGGAAAAGTGTCTACTAAAGTTCTGAAAAATTATTTCATCCCCTTAGCTCCCAAGAAAACATTTGCTTTGTAAAGTGCAAGCTGCCTTCTTTAATGGTAGACCAGAGAATTCATCATTTTGATATTTGGCTCTTAATTTGGAAACAGTCTGGACATGGTCCAGTTACTTCCCTGACAGCTGCACATATTTGCATCCTTCCATCCGTCTGCTGAGAGCTCAGAGTTGCTTGGACTCCTCCAGATCTTCATATTGTTTTTTACTTATCCATGCTTCATCTTGACCTAGTAATTCTTGGAACCTCTATGTATAGAATGCTATTCTGTCTTGTCCTGTGGGATTTGGCACTCTGTTGCTCATATTTTAGGCTTTTTTGAACAAATTTCAAATTCTCTATCCCTCTTCAGTAATGTTTTATAAGAAATATTTACATCTTTCATTTTCTATTCATTGTTTCCTTACTCTCATTAAAGAAGCTTAAAACATTGTTCTACCAGTTCTTGTCTTGATGATATTTGTTTTTGATGTTTTGTGTCATGGATTACCTTGCGGCACATGGCATTTTCCTGTTTTGATAAAAAATGAACTTTACTTAGCTTTTTGTCTCTTTCCAATACATCCTCTAGTTAACAGACCTAGTCCCCTGCATATATCTCAAACCTGCATGTTACTGGATCTCTGGCTACCTGCCCTCCTTTTCCATCTGTGCTAACATAACCAAGTCAGGTCTTCTTTGTAGAATACATGGGGTGGAGTGATGTGACCTAAACCAGTGTGTTATTCATATAGATGCATATAGCTTCTTTAGCAAAGAGCATAGGGAAGCAAGACCTACACATAAAGTGATCTTCACCTCAGTCCCTGGCTTCATTCAAAAGACCATCTCTATCCATGTGGATGACAACAAGGTGGCTGGGAGTAGTTAGCATGGATTCACTAATGGTAAGTAACACTGAACCAACCTGATTGCCTTCTGCAAAGAAAGAACCACCTGGAGGGATGGAGGCAGTAGATATTGTCTACTTTGGCCTCAGCAAGGCTTTCACCACTGTCTCTCTCAACATCTTCATAGGCAAATTTAGGAAGTGTGGGTTGAACGAGTGCACAATGAGGTGGATTAAGAACTGGCTGAACCGGAAGGCTACAGTCAGTGGCACAGGGGCCCTGTCTCTAGTGGTGTCTCCCAAGGTTCAAAACTATGCCCAGTGTTTAAATTATTCATCAATGACTTGGATGAAGGGGAAGATGTCTCCTCATTAAGTTCCCTGATGCTACAAAGCTGGGAGGAGTGGCCAGTACCCAGAAGGCTGGGAAGCCCTTCTGAGGGATCTCGGCAAGGTGGAGAGATGAGCAGAGAGGAATGATCTGAGATTCAACAAAGGCAAGTGTAGGGTCCTGCCCCTGGGGAAGAATAACCCCATGGACCAGGACAGACCAGGGGTGACCTGCTGGAAAGCAGCTCTTTAGAGAAGGACCTAGGAGTCCTGGTGGACAACAAAATGTCCACGGGCCAGTGTGTTCTTCTGGTGGACAACAATATGTCCACGGGCCAGTGTGTTCTTGTGGCCAAGAAGGCCAGTGGTATCCTAGTCTGCATTAGGAGCAGCACTGCCAGCAGGTCAAGAAAGGTGATCCTGCCCCTCTGCTTAGCCCAGGTGAGGCCACATCTGGAGTGCTGTGTCCAGTTCTGGACTTCTCAGTACAAGAGAGAGCTCCTGGAGTTCCATGGAGCTCCTGCAACAGGTCAGAGAGAAGGCAACAAAGATGACTAGGGGTCTGGAGGGTCTCTCTTACAAGGACAGGCTGAAGGAGCTGGGCCTGTTCAGCCTTGAGAAGAGACAACTGAAAGAGGATCTCACCAATGTCTTTAAATTTCTGAAGAGATATGCCAAGAAGATGGAGCCAGACTCTTCACAGTAGTGCCAAGCAATAGAACAAGAGGCAATAGGCAAATATTGATGGACAGACAGGTCCACCTGAACAAGAGGAAGAATGTTTTTATTGCACAGGTGACCACATACTGGAATGGGCTACCCACAGATGTTGTGGAGTCTCCCTCACTGAAACTATTCAAGAGCTGTCTGGACACAATCCTATGCCATGTGCTCTGGGATGACCCTGCTTGAGCAGGGAGGTTGGAGCAGACAACCCACTGTGTTCCCTCCTAGCTTGACCCATTCTGTGATTAGATTGTCCTACCCTAGTCTAAATTTATTTTCTCATTGATTGCTTTGGTATGTTGCTTTCAGTTTTACACCAGGCTCCAGAGTGATAAAAACAAAGTAAAATGCTTCATCATGCTCCTTCCCGCTTCACACTTACTATTTAGCATACTTTTTCAATCTCTATTTTCCCAAACAAAAATCAATACAGACTAGAATTTCTACCTTTTCTTTGAATCTTAAGATAAATCTGAATTAAATAAATGTGTCAATACAAGCAGGAATTATTCCTCAATGTGTGGTCCCTCCATTGTTTCCTAGACATATATACCCATTTTTGTATATGCTTCATTGCTGCTGTCATTCTAGTTCCTGCATATTTGCTCCATAAAAGCTTGTTTGATATGGCTTCACTTGGTTTGCCAGTCAAACAAATTGAAACAACATTTCAAATAACTATTTCTTCTTTCACTGTGGGACTGATACTCACTCAGAAGCACGCTCAATTCAGCATAAAGATAAAAAAAAACAGAAAAGCAATAAGGCTTTAAGATTCTCAGCATGGCAGTGGACATGAACTTGCAAAGAAAGAAACAAACATGAATAGTGCAATTTGAAACTTACAATGAGAAAGGAAGTAACAGTTTCACTTGGCTTATTTCCTGTTTAGATGAAGCTACAATAGCATGCTTTTGTTCACAGCTTTTCACTGTCAAGAAGAATTCTCAAAAAAAAGGGAGGATGAATAAAAGAGCAGTATGGATGAACAAAAGACTACAGTGTTGACTCAAAAGGAAAACCTTTTAAAAGTATTGCTTGGATAAGCAACAGCTAAGTGGTAAAGGGTAAAAGATGGGTGGGAAGGATAACAGTCTACATGTGCATGAAGATTATGAACATCCAAAAGCAAGTGGAATTATTTAAACAGTTTTTAATATGTGGAGTTACGGCCCTGTCAGTTAAAAAAGAAAGATTAAAGTATGCCAAGCACTTTTCCAAATGCCTGCTCTGCCCCATATAATGTGCATAGATTGTGTAAGAAAAACAATTTAAGTATTTTGCTAGTTTATGGCATTACGTTTATACCATGATTATGGAAACATAAGAAATGACCATCTGCTTTTCCCAGCTGTGTCTGAAAACTTTTCATTGTTACAGGATAACAAGATAAACTTCACCTAATACAGCACCTGCCTACCTTGTAAGGAAAATGAATTGCCTGATTGCCTAGTCTGCAGGGTTACAATTGGTACCTCAGTATGAAGAGTTTAAGTAGCTTATCATCCTTACACGTGTACAATCCAACTACCAGATTTTCCATATTTTGGAAGCATTTCAATGGAAAATAACATTTTCGAGTTCAATTCTTCTCACACATACTCCACAGCAACAGAATTGCATTTCTCAGTAATCCTTTAGGTAATTTCTCATGATTTACAGAAACAGAAAAATTAAATGAAACAGTATGACTCTGGCAATGTTTTGTGGAATTAATGCAGCAAAATCTCCTTATGTCACCTAGAAAATTACATTAAATTTCTTTCTTTCTACTCAGAGAGGACATAAGAATTTTATGTGATGTAGGTAGAGTATTATGTCAGACCGTCCTTAGTTGTTCTTAGCATACACCTTTTCACCCACGTAAAATGCCACAATGCATCCCTTTAGTGCTTTAGGAACATTAGAGTACTTTATGAAAGGAAGGCACTATTTCTTCACTGTCAAATTATAAAATATGTTGATATTTGTTGCAAATCAATCCTCAATATTCCTCTTTCACTAACCTACAGAATAAAATATCAGTTAAAAATTCAATTTTAAATGACCAGATATTTTTGTTGCACATAAATATTCTCAAATGGTCTCCTAGGGTGAATAAAACTGATCTGAAGATTCTGGATTAAATCTTCAGTTTCTCTCTGAACAGCATAACTTAATAATCAAAACATATTTAAAAACTTTTTCCTTCTTCTTGAATGTTTAGAACTATCTTCTTCTCCCAGAGAAGGACTCTGAAAAGGACAGCTTGAGACCAAGTCAGTAATGCATATTTCATGTTTTCTGTTACCTGAGTAATGGCACATGAGCTTCTGTACGCAAAAGAGCTATATCTGTCTTGGTATTCCTATTTATCTGGAAGAAAAAACTAAGGCTTATTCTTTGCTATGTTTATGACTTGTAGTGTGCTACTATCATACTATGTGCCTTACACCGACATAAATAACAATATTACTTTTGCAACAGCACATGGCTGTAACATCATCAAATATTTTTACATTAACGAATCTAATAATAGTAGTATTTCTTTACAAGAACATCTTCAATAAATAATCTTAAATATATTCTTAAATTTTATGAAACTATTTACTGGTTTTGGTGACCAGTGTCTGTTGCCAATGAGCTTCTTCATTGGCTAAGTTTACTCTTGCCTGGGAAGGTTAAGGGTGTTCCCATTTATACATTGAGCTCAAGTTATGTATAGTTAGGTGTCCACAACATTTGTTTATACCATGTAAAATCCCCCCTCCCTATTTTTAACTGGCTAATCCTCTTTTTTTATAATCTTGAAGTTATGACAGATTAAGGATTATGACATCCTCAAACTTCTGCTCTTGGTATAGGCTGGTACTCATACCATGACTGTGGTTTGAACAGTTGGGACAGAATTAGAGTTCTCCTAGAGCACACACTCCAGTGCCTTTTCTAAGAGCCACTTGTTTCTAATTTACATGGCAGTAAGTGTCTCTTTCAGTACAAAAGTGACAGAGAAGATGCTGGTAGCATAAGGTAGCTAATAGTTATTCTAAAAGAACTGAGCAACCTAGTGTATTAACATCTTTCTTATCTCAGCAGTTCCACCATTAGCACTTTGCTCAGCTATCTCTTCCAAAGAAATGCATAATGCTGAGAGAAAAAGATTATACTGAAGAGATTTTCCAGTACTTATCGCCAGTGTATTTATGTAAAATCCAGCTTATTGCATGCAAAGGAACAATTCCCTGATTTTTTCAGAATCTTTAAATATACTGTCCCAGGTCCTTCCTTGAAGTGGTTAAAATTAGCACTGAAGCATTGACATAAGTACTCAGGTGCCATTTTATTAAGTGATTATTGGGGGAAAAAATAAAAGAGAAAAAGAAATTAAGAAATGCAGTATAATATTTAATAACAAATGTGAAGCAAAGAAATTCAGCAGTAGAATTATGACAAGGCAGCAACAGTCCTGGCAGCACTTTTAGACGGTGACACATGGAAAATACTTAATACATGAAATGAATGCCCAATGAGTCTGTAGACAGACACTATGGCTAACAGAAGATGTATAAGAAAAAAAAGGCAACATGAAAAAGGTAGTGTGACAGCAGGCTACAAGATATAAAACTATAAAGCATATGCAGTCTGATATTTTGAAAGGAATTGGAAAACATCCTTTATCTTTACTGGTTCAAAGAAGATGTAGTCTTGTACTAACATAGATATTAAATAGGTCGGCATTTAGAAGTTTCAACCAACTTGTCATCTATAAACACAGGGAAGTAAAGGCAGGAAAGAATTATTTATGTTCATAATGTTTTAAAATGTTTCATTAGTCTCATTTTCAGAAAAAAAGAAATATTTTATCTCATAGAAAACATCACTAGTGACCCACTGTTCTCAAACTATTTTCAGATGTTGATTAACACCATAGTTTTCTGAATTCTGTCATTGTTTCTTAGTCTGCTATTAGTTCTTGCCTTATAAGACCCCTGCCTCAGAGCAGGGGTTGTATTTGCTTGCCTTTTAGCTAGCAAAATAATTCATTAAAGGACTTCCTTAGTCTTAGAACAATACAAATACTCAAAGTTCCTGATAGCCATAGTTTTACAAGGCTATTGACACAGAACTGTGAGACGAGGACAGACTGGATGCTGGATGGCAGCCAGTAACAAGAACTAGGGGACCAAGAACAATCTCAGAAGATGAGATTGAGACAAAATATCAGAACATCACTAAAAATGTCAGCTGAAGCAGCATCAGCTTGACTGACATCAGAGTTTTAAATCTCATGCTCTCTGGAAAATAAGGCATTTTCACATAACCAGCAAAGCATACAGGAACCTCTCATCTACATATAATTGCAAAATTAGCTTTTACTCTTGCTTTTCTATTTTGTCAGAGACTCATAAAATTTAATTTTAAATAATGCCCAAAAGACATCCAGAGCAGAGTACTGCAGGTAGAGCCTCTCAATCTACTGAAATACAGAACTGGTATTACAGGATTACATAAATAACATGGCTGTGCCGTTGAACGAAAAATTGCCATGAGGGCTGCCTAATTTACTAATGTTGTCATCACCTTCACTAACCTTCCTCTTCTGTAATGGCACATGTTAAGGATCAATGTTCTATATTATAGAAAGAGATCAAAAAGCTACATGTTCTGGTTCAGTATCCAACCGTAAGTCTTTTAACTCTATTATCGCTTCTAATAATGAAATTACATATAAATTGTCTTTTAGTGCTTGGGCTTGTGAAATTATCATCACTTTCAGTCCCTGGCATAAAACCTTCTCCAGTATTCATTCAGCTATGAGAGAAGAGAACTTCCAGTAAAGAGGGAAAGAGGAAATTACACTGTAGCTGTGCAGGCTGATGAAATCAACCAGGAAAAGGCAGCAGATTTTAGGTTATCCTTTTGGATAATTCTTCCTGTGCGCCTTAATCTCACCATTCTCCCCAGAGACACTTTAGCCCTGCATGCTAAGGAGGGAATATTTGGATTGTCAGACATCTATCAGTTATTCAGGGTAATCCACATAAATTATAGCATGGGATAACACAAAGCTCACAGTGACTAACCAGTAAAGAAAAGTGTATGATATTGGGACTGGACAGAGCAAGCTGAAATGGTAAAGTCATACCTGTGTGGTACAATTGAAGCATCACTTCCCCAAGACCTATTCAATACATAAAATAAGTAAGAAGGACTTAGCTATTTTATCTGTTCAAGCATTCCATTTGCAGCACTAGTGGTAGGAAAACACTTGACAGAAATGGTGTGTCCATTTTACTTAAAAGGTCAATTGTTCTCAATTTTCATAGCACAGAAAAGCAAAGAGTTTCTGAGATGGATAAATGTCAGAAATACAGCAGAAATAAAGCAGATTTGCTTTTTCCCCTTCATAAATGGCCTTCTGGGAGTATATAAAACAACAGTGCTTCAAAGATTATGATAAAAGTAAAGATAACACAAATAAAAAGGGAGGAAAAAATACAACAAAGGGGATGTTTCTTTCTGAGTTATTATGCTGTCTGTTTTCCACACAGAGGCCCCAAAGACAGATGAGAAATATTTGGTCTGAGTTTGGTTTGTTTGAAAGACTTTTTTCCAAAACTACTTGGGTTGGAAAATGAACAAAACTCTGCAGAGCTATGGTTACTCTCAGGCAGGAGCTTTCTTGCAGAGCAGACATGAACATTTACCTTGCACAGGATGCTTAGAGGGAAAAAAACACAGGCTGAAGCAGAGCAAAGAGCCCTAGTCCCTGTGGGTGCCTCTAGAAGCAGCAGGAGGGTCAGATCCCTCCAGGGAATTGAGCCTGACTAACCTCCTTCTTCACAATGTACAAATGAGGCAGCCCAGTCCTTTTTACCTATATTTAGCCATTGTAATATCACGCCATGTCTTCTCCATTTCCCAAAATGCCATTAATATTCCCACAGTTCAGTCTGAGTTTGACCGAGTGGCCAGCCCTTCCACACTACTCAATGCCTTAAAGTATTTTAGCAGAGACACTTATTATCCAACTCAGTCAAAATTCTTCAGTTGCATCTGAAATTGTCAGGCTATGATTCTGTGAAAAGATCCCTACTGCTGACTGCATCTGTATGGCCTGAGACAAGGTCACACCACAGATAAATATAGTATGTGAGTAATTCTGTCACCTTATTGATATATTTAATATTTGAAAAACAATGCATTAATCCAAAACCCCAGTATCCTCCCCTATCCAGCCTCCTTACCTCCAAAATGAGGAGACTGGAAAAAAACTACCCACTCTCTATGCTAATAATAACATAAACTTGTTATATAGCTGCTTTAAAATCCCTTTCCCAACACTGCCTGTAAGTTCTCTCAAAACTTGTAAAAGCTGCAAATTTTCTTAAATGACCTAATTTTATAAGAAAAGTTTAAGTTCATTTTTTTTTCAAATGCCACTCATTCTATACTACTCCAAGAAATAATAATGCAAATATTAGCTTTTATGCACTTTCGTCCATGTTTGAAAATTGAATCAAACAGGTTTATTTACCTTAAAACAGACAGAAGAGGCAAGTAAAATTGTACTGGAAGGCAATGACTCTGAGATCTAGGAAACTATATGCTCTTAGTTCACTCATTTAACCTTTTTTCTTGATTTTACAGTCCAGAAAATGCAGGTTAGGACTTATGTTTTACTTTCTCTTACATTATAAATAAAGAACAACACTCAGGGCATCTTACAAGTTCAAAGAGTTATTTTTGAGAATTACCAGTGAACCTCTCAAAGTTACATAAGAATTTCTTGGGTTTGCGCTCAGTCAAAAGTCTCTTTTATTTTCAGTCCTTCATATGTTAGTGAGGTCTCAAGGGAAATGAAGAGTTGAACTCAGCAAAAAGCTTGAAACTGTCCTGTAACTATACCTAAATATAGAGCTGTTGGAAAAGGAGAATTGGTTTGGATCCTAAAGGAAACAGTGAAGCCACCGATCAATCAGCTTCTCACATGGATTTCAAAGACTTGTTTTGGTTCTTCAGGTTTATTTGTGGCTTCTTTTGTTTGTGTGGGGTTTTTTTTTTAAACTTTTTAAAAAATAAAAATTTAATTATTACCAGCAGAGATTTGACGTCTTTATAATGCTTTTGATGAGACTGACACTCTTGCACCAGAAGACTTTAAAAGAAATAATAATTAAAAACTCCCAACTCACCACCCAAAAAAAAAAAAACCCAAACCCTGGATGTCTGATGATTATGTAACAGAGCCAAAATAGTATCAACAAAATTTTCAAATTCTACTTATACTGCACCCCTTTTTGCCAATGTGTACCCAAGGAAACTTTCATTACAAGATCGTATACAGCTTTTCAAATATTCAACATAATAGCATACAATTTTTCCTAATTTTAGGTGTTTATGTTTCAAATAATTTAAAACTGCTCTATACCATTTTTTGCCCAAATAGATTGCATTAACATAATTTACAAGGAAAACATGGAGTAAGGCATTTAAGAAAAACATATTACCAAGCAATAGTAAATATTTTCCAGAAAACAGAAGCCAGCTATGCTTCTAGCTCAATAAGCATCACAGTTAACTGCCTCACCTCCTACATGGCATGTCTGGAAGAGAACAGTGCCTATCCAAACAGTTTAATGTGTTAAACAGTTTAATGCTTCAGCCCTTCAAGTGAACATAACATATGCTGTGCTGACCGACAGAAAAGAATCGTATATGGTTCAGTCCACAATCTGATTACATGCTAAGCACCTCCCAAGAGGTGCTCAGAATTGCATCCAAGATGATTAAAATTTATAACATAGAAAGAACAAAATTTTAAAAGAGAATTTAAAAAAAGGCACCAAACTTCTGTCACCTCTGACTCCTATTAGAGTAAAATTAATAGAACTTCCCAAAGGTTTCTCCAGAGTCCCATGAGAAACAGGCTCTGTTACCTTAATATAAAAATACATGTGCATTTAGGAAAACAAAAAAAGGATGTCCAGAAGCAAGGCTGCGGTATACCTCAGGTATACATGTGAAGCCTTGTTAAACAAACATGAAAACCCTGCAAAATTAAGGGAAGGACTTGTTTTACTGAGGTGAATGGGAAGCCTACTACATTATTTATGAGGAATAGGATTTTACCCTGCATGATCACGTAATTAAAGTGTCAGCATGGAGACACCCAGGAGGACAGAGCTAGTGCTAAACATGGAACTAACACTGGTATTTCACAACTCGAGTGATTTGCCATGTAACCCTAACATCCCCCAAATGCTGCCTTCTAACCAGAATTGCCTAGGGCTTTGTGAAAATTGAATAGTGGCAGGGAGACAGTATTCCCCATTTCAGCTCCATTTGCTTGAGTGTTTCTGAAGCCTTTTTTATCTCACAGCCCTTAAAAGCTGGAGGATGGATGTGCAGTTAGATTGACACTCTGCAAAGCATCCTAAACGTAAGGTAGAGCAGGACTGGCCTCCCCAGAAGCAGAGCACTCTGCAGTCTGGTTTCTGCTTCTACTTCATTTGATGAGAAAAGTGAGTTATGCCAGCTTTTTGCTTGCTGCAGCTTCCTCACCAAGGGAAAAAAAAAAAATAAAAAGGAAGACTGAAAAATTCCATCCTTCCTCTCCAAATCTCAGTCTTCTAGTCTTCTCTGTCCCTACCTGCCTGCAAAGGATTAGAAACAAGGGCAACAATGTTTTTAAGAGGAAAAGAGGGGGAGGAAGGTGACTGCTGCTCACTTCAGAGTGGTGCTACACATAATATGTTAAGACACAGAGAGAAATTCACTTCTTCACCTTTTTGCTCCCTTGTGTGGGAATGCGGCTTTGGTCATGATTGCACCTCAGGAGCCACGCAGTGAAAAGCCTCTACAGTGAGAAGGTTAGGAACTGGGCACATCTTATCTTACAAGATGCTCAGCATGGAAGGACTGTGTTTCCAGGAAGATGGGCTTCCTTTTGTAAGTTAAAATTTTTATCTGCTTTTCCTACAAAATGGATTTCTGGTACAAATTCCTGAGCCAACAATTCATACTGCTGATACAAAAGAAGGCTGGGCACAGAATGTTTCAGGAAAGAAAAAAAAAATTGTTGAATTTTGGAAGATATCTGCTTGTGAATGCTAGGACTCTTGCAAAGGATGGGAAAGAGCAGACTGCAAAGTTAAAAATAACCACACGCATGCAAATATCATGTACTATAGCACTACCACAGCATTTTTGGCCATAATACAGCAATCGACTGAATATGAGAATTACTACAGATCAAAACTAGTCTTCATTCGAGTATTTCAAGACTCTTCTTTTCCAGGAGAGAAATTCAAATTTGCAAGCGACACTTCTTTTTTTATCAGTGGGAAAGAATGCCAAATAGGCCATTTCCAGAGCCACAAGAGAAACTCCAACCTGGGGACAAATTTGCCTAAAAGACAAACCTACATAGACTTCCAACAGCTGTGTGGCATCAGAATGGATACTGCTACATACTGTAAAACTTTACCAAAGCTTTCAATACCACTGTAATACAAAATTACTTGTCTGATTTTAGCACACCTTTCTTAAGGGTTCAATTATGCAAAGTACCAGTCCCAATTCAGAAAAGCACCTAAACACAACCATAGCTGCAATCATGAAAACAGTTCCCTATTTAAGTTGATTATTCAGTTGGCATGATTAAATTCTAAGTGCTTAACTGTATTAACACAAACATCAAGGTTTTGTCTCAGTAGGATGAATTAAGTAAGCTGAAATTCATTGCACTGGTATATTTGAAGCAGTGGATTTCAGACTACTTCATCCCTTTTTCTGTAAGCATGCTGTTGTGCCAAAAGCTGTCACTCCCTTGTTTTCTATGCATTTGCTGTATTTTAATGAGAAACTCTATTTATTGATTGTGATATTACCGAGAAAATGGGTTTTCCTTTCAATAAGATGATTACACATAAATGTTACAGAGAAACACAAGAGGGGGTTTTGTTTTGTGGGCTTTTTTTTTCCCCTGCATAATTGCTGAAGGCAGCGTATTACCCGCTAGCACAAGGCAGTAAATGAGCTAAGTCCCGGATTCACAGCTGTGCTCAGTGTGCTCCATGTGCAGCGACAGGCGCCCAGAATGGACCATTTGGGATGCCCTGATGTGAAGGGCTGGCTCTGCACTGGACCCGTGCCCATCACAGGCGAGGTAAAGCCACAAGGCTGTGCTGTGCACAGAGGACAGCGAGGCCCCCAAGGTGCCAATCTGCCAGGCAGGCAATGTCAAAGAAAAGCAGTAATGCAGACATGCCCTCCTTTTCACTCATCACACCCACAGATGCCTGATTCTTTCTCTCTTGCTTTCAGTTGTGCTGAGTTTTAGGGAGAAAACAACATAATACAGAACTTCTTTTTTTTCTGGCTGTTAATTCTTAAAAAGTAATACTCATCATTATGTTCAAAAAAGAATACTCATCATTATGTTTCTCTGTTTTAAAACCTAGTATAAGTAATAAATGTTTTCTTTCTATCAGTGGTGGCAAATAATTTCATTACTGTACTCTGTTAAACAAGCAGTGCTAATATATAGAGGTCTTAAAAAAATTGCAACGGGAACCTTGCATTCTTACAAGAATGCAATGTATTACTGTTCTGGGCTAACGGAATTAAACTTTTTAGGTTGCATCATATAAACACATGAAAAAGCCAGCATCTGCACCCTCCAAAGTTTATTTAATACCCTACCTTTCCTACATAGAGTGGGTCTGTACCCATGTATTCTTCCAGCACAAAGAATTGATTCCACACCCAGCTGCGTTTGGTTCTCGTCCTCCCTGATTGAAAATAGGGCTTTGACCTGGACCTTGTGAGCTCTGCTTGATTCATCCCAGAAAGACACAGGAAAAGAGCTAGTATCTGAAGAAAACGGCAAAACTCCACTTTGCCCAACTTCATCTTTTTTTTTTTTCCTCGGTGAAAGAAAAAACCTTGACCAAAGCAGGCACAATTCCAGTTGTCTCAGTAGCTCTAGCCTCCGGCAGGGTGTCAGCTGGGAGTCCAGAGATAATAATTTGCAGAATGGTCGATTGGAAGATGTCACCACTGCTGAATAGCCTTCACCAAAGAAATGGTATAATGGGTACCTATCCAGGAAAAAGACAAGAGCTGTTGTCAGAAATTTAATTTTTTTTTTAGAGAATGCAAATTCTTTGCAGCTTTCACATCATGCATGAAAACTGTTTATCACTTTTCTCCTCATCAACACCAATGAGTTTACATAAATCTCTCAGAGTTTATAGCAAACTTCTTGGATGGCATTACTACTGCTGATACAACTGTATTTATAGCCATAAAGTTTTCTCCAAGATGTTCTCTTAATACACCACTTTTTTCCAGTACAAATGCTAAAATTGTTTCTCTTTAAAATAATCAGGATAACTTTAGTTATTTACAGTCATTTGGTTTGATATTTTCTGTCTGCTTTGTTCTGCTTTACTTGCCATTACTATGATATAATTACAAATCAGCTACAGGCAGCAAGTTGTATTAATGGCAGGGACATATCCTAACTTAACTCTTCCCATATAACTCAAAAGTAAAATGAAGGAGCATAAGATGAATCAGAACAATTTGACTGATTCTTAGTCACAGTACACCAGATGCTATGATTTGTTCTGATATGAACCTGACCTGGTAAAAAGCCCTGAGTCTCCCCACTCAATTTCACTACATTCCTAAAGCAAATGTCAGGCACCATAAAAAACATGTTAGACTACTTTATATATTTATTAAGAAATATGCCCAGAAAGATCAGAAAGATCATTTTGTATTTTCAATGAAACCCTGATTTAATAACAAATGATTATTCAGCACGAACACATGTACATCAGTTTTTATTTAAAAATTTATCATTTAATAACTCATAGGACTTACTAATATTTTTTTAAAAACACAAACTTTAATACTTAAACAAAATTCCTTTTTGCCTTTTATCACGGTGAGTTTTCTGTGCCCATGTAAAAAAATGTATAATTAGTATAGTGTTTTTAAAAGTATTAATTCTATCAATCAGAACCAAATATAGCTTTGCCTTTTGGGAGAATGACCAGGTAATCAAAGCTGTCTCTTTGATAGACATCCTCCTTGTCCAAGTGAGCAATAAGGGAGACAAGAAGCATTTACGAAGTGCCAAACATGAAGTGGAAATAAGGGTGAAATTAAAATAGATAACGGCATTAATTTGGAGTGAACTGCTGCTACTTAGGAGGCCACAGAAGAAAGAAGATTTCATACTTTATACTTTTAATTAATCTAAAAAGGCTAGGTATTAAATCACATACACATTAAACACTCTGGACCAATAATCATAGTTCTACCCATTACTACTAAAACTGAGTGAAATGTGATATCCACTATCTGTTTTCAGCATGTCAGGCTCTTTCAGCTGCAGAATGCCTATGCATCAGGCTGCCAAAGGTACCTAGAGGGCAGAAACATGAAACAAATAAAAAGCTCTTCTGATTACAGACTGTATTTAAAGCCTTTTTATAGTAATCCCTTCTGTGGTACTACCCTGCACCAGAAAGGCTTTGCTTAGAGGCTGGTGGGATAAACCACAAACCCACTGAGCGTGTTTGCTAAGCAGCAACAATTTGAAAGCTTCCAAATAGGAAAATCCAGTGTCTCCCCACAGGCAAAATGAAGAGAATAGGCAAGCCTTACCTAAAGACCCTAATTTTGAAAACATGATGCTACACTTATAAAAGACATCACTCCAACATGGACCAAAATTCTTCTCACAGCAGGATTAACAAGCAGGTGTCATCCTTGTTAGAAGAGCCTAGTTTGAAATGATTAATCCCAACTAGTCATAGATCAGTTTTGATCTGGCCCTTTGGGTAAATCATGACCATATGACAGTAATTACTGAGAGGGCTGCCAATGAGTAGCTGTGCTTTCCCTGTGATATGTTCACTTCCTACTGTGCTATTCAACTACGGTAGGTGTTGTTTGTAGTAAAGGCTGTTTATGCATCCTTCATTTCCCCTCACTGTGCCTAAGTTACATCATGCTAAAGACATATGATATTGATAAACTGTCAGTTTATTTCAAAGAGGCAGCAGATTGTTATTTAACAGAGATAAAAATACAAAATGGATTTTCTTAAGAAATGTCAGTAAAGCATTTACAATATGTTAGAGTCTTTTCGCTAAGCAATTTGAAATGTCTTGTTCTTGCTCAGAACAGACATTTCAAACCTAGAATTGCTCTAACCTTTATCTCGAACAGTGTTCTCTTATATCCTTTCTTTTACACCTGCAGGAAAGTATGAAAGCCACCATATGGAGTGCCATGGTCCCCAGCCACACGCCACAGCACAGAACTGAAAAACGCACCCAAAATACCAACTGAAAAACAGTCCATATGCTAGACAGCACAATCTGATGAAAAGCAGAATACTCACACCTCCTGGAAAAAAAACGTTGTTGTGGTTTACTCATTCTCAAATACTTTCACCACACAGTCTCCAAAATTCCAATTATTTTTATTCAGCTGTGTGGCAGCACTTTGGGCTCTGAAACACTCTTCCCTCCTTTTTTCCCTTCTTCAGGATAAGTCTTCCTATTCCTCTTAGAGCCCCTTCTTTTAGGTTTTTATTTATAGTTCTTCCAGCACACTGCTTTTATATGCTATACCTCCAAAAGCAGAAGTCTCTTGTATTTAAAAATCATTTCTGTTTTGGGAATAATTCTGTACTAAATTGCATTTCATTACCTTTCTTACTGAGATAGATAGATAGATAGATAGATAGATAGATAGATAGATAGATAGATATAGATAGATAGACAGACAGACATTTTATACAGATTTTTTTAGTAACTTTGTCCAAGCATAACCAGCGCTTCAACATCACCTGTTCTATGACGTCCATAAGGATCAAGTCCACAAGACCACACAAGCAACGTCACAGCATTCATAAAACTGAAAACTAAGAGGTACTGTTGGTGGGTTTTTCCTCATTAAGGCATAGCTTGATGTTCAGGGTTGCAACTTGCAGCAGTGGATAAAACTAACACTGACAGCAACAGAGGGTATTCAGTGCTCTGATTTCAGTGTTTTCACTGTCATCTATGTTTACTGACTTGAGTGTGATGGCAAAACTGACCTGCAACCACTTTGAACTTTTTGTTTAAAGATGCTCTTTTATGAAATGCTATCTCTTTCTGTACGAACAAGATTCAGAGTGTACAAAACTGAAAAGTATTTACACTTTTATTTGGTATCATTAACTACTGTAGAATAAAAGTGTACCTTTCCATCCTGGTTCTGGTCTCTCAAATGCTATTCCCCTCCCCAAACAGGGGTAAAACCAATCATATCACCTCATTCACACTTTGCCAAACTAAAAAGTAACTTAGGCCTTTAAAAATATTTTTTTAAAGTGCTAGTGTATTTAAAGCATTAAGCTCTAGCTTTCACATGTAAGTTTGTTTTCCCTATTTGCTTTACATGTAGTCCTGGCACTCTTTACCAAAGCAATCTGCTAGTGTCAAAAAGACACTATTATGCACTGTCTCCAAGGGGAAATCTTGATTTTTTGAAGACATTCAGATCATGAATAAGATCCTCAACTTAAAAGAAATAGTACCCCACACTGCAAGCAATTAAGGGTAATTTACACCCACTGAAAATATCTCCAAATATTTTGCTTCACTCCATAGTAATTGTTCATTGTTTGTGTGTCACAATGACCGCCAGTAAAGAAAAGTTTTCAGTCTCAGAGATACCATCTTGGAAGCCCTCCTTCCCCACATCTGAAATTTCCCCAGCCCAGTAGGGCAGTTTGCTGAAGGTTCTTGAGATCATCTTTGCACCACCTAACCTTTACAGCCAAAATGCAAATTCCTGCAGACTTCTGCTCACACATTTCTACCAGTGTCACAGTGCCAGCTTAATCTATGAACCGTATCATTTTCCTGTCAACCTCCTCCACTCAACAGAGAATTTTGTCCTTCAGCTGATTTTATCCTAAAGTGTTTCTAATGTGTAAAATGCTTCAGGAAGAAGTGTAAATCCAAACCCTTTTCCATTACTAAATTCCACCAGTCTGGATTGCATTACTCGAGTTTGAAATCTCACTGTCAGCCACTTACTGAAGTTGTAACTGAAGAGTTTAGCACTCCTATTTAATTGTCTTCTCTTCCCTCATCCTCCCCCTCTGCTCCGTTATTCTCCTCTCATCAAATTGCTTCAATTTTTAATACCATTGTAAAATTTGCTGCACAAATATGGACCTCACTGACTCTGAGCAGCCAACACCAGCTAGTAAATCTTACATTAGCTTGGTGAACAATGCACAGTTATCCCATGTTTTTGGTGTGGTTTTTTTTTGTTTTGTTTTGTTTTGTGTTTTTTTGGGTTTTTTTTGTTTGTTTGTTTGTTTTCTCTATTTATTCATTCAGTAAAATCAGACACAGGTGTTGAAATAATTCCAAGGTGACTGTTACCACTGGATCTTGAACCATGATCCCTTAAACAAAGTAGAACCAGCAGGTGAGCCCCCTGACAGCTGGATTGCCCTCACTGAAATATTTATGCTTTGACATTCAATTTTACAACGCCCATTGGACAAAGTGTTACATTTAGTGGCAAAGAAAATTCCCCTTTGTTATAAGCCTGCAGCACCTTCATGTCACAAATCCTAAATATTACAGGAGACTCCTTCACAGGCACATGAACAGGAATGTGATCCTTGAGACAAAAAGGTTTTGAGAAGATAACATGTCTAATTACGGTGTTAATTGCAATGCCTGGTTATCACTTTTTTCAGGGAAAGAAAAAAAACTAAGGAGGGTGTCTTGGAGCAAGTGAGGTGGGGACCCTGTGATGAAATGAAGCTCTGCAAGTCAAGGCAGTACGATGAAACCTATTAACTCCCTGTGCCAGATGACATTACAACTACAGACCACAACCTCCTGCCGCTAACTGGCCTAAATATTCACATGGGAGATCTGTAAATATAGTGCACATCCTGCAGTCTGCATCTGGTTATCAAGCAAAAAACTATCACTGCTCCAAACATATGGCACTGTTACACTAAACTGGCTCAAATACCCTCTGACTCAGGTGAAAGGACCTGATGAGATGAAAGAAAAACACTAGGCACACTGCAATAAGTTATATGGTTTAAAAAATGCATAAATAAAACCAGGCAACAGCTTTTGGTGTTTTATACTGCTCTGCAGTTGATCATAAGATTGCACGTGTCTAGAGTGCTAAATTGTTTGGGCTGTTGGTAAGTTTGTTTTGTTCCCCATGCAAAATCAACAAAAGAAAGTTTTGGGGGTTTTTTCCTTAGTATAATTTTCTCCATTGTGAAAGAGTTTTATTGGTTTTTCACCTTGCCATGGTACATTTGAAAGGTCTAAGTTGCTGGGAAGGATTATGCTAATTTGGTCGGTTATTGAAAAGAAACGCCAGCAGTATTTGTGGATCTGGGACCAATCAAGGCAAATATTTAAATTTCCACAAGCTCAATTTCTGCAGCCTCATTTCAGCTGAAGAACGTCACATAATGCCTAGGGATGACTTTCTTGCAGAACTGCTGAATTCCCAGAGGAGGCACTCCTGCATTACTGCTTAGAGTTAAGCTTGGTTTGACAGGAAGAACTGAAGTAACCATCTATTTTATGCACCCTTCCTCAGATAGAATTTAATGATTTTTACTGCCACAAGAAAACAATGCCCAGTAGTAGAATGAAAGCGTGCATGGAAAAAAAAAATGTGTGTGATAAACTAAAGGAAAAGGAATGGCTCAAGAAAGGCCTTCATTGAAGAACCGCTGAACACATCAGATACTGAAGCAAATAGACTGATAACACACACACAAACTTATTAGACATCACTAGGACTGACTCCAAGCCATATATTTATCTGTAAACCATTTGAAGTTTAAAATATTTTCTATTTTCATCATACATCAATTTGTGAGTTGAATCCCTTTGAGAAAACGCTTAGCCAGGTTTATAGCAAAGTAGGAATTTAAGTTGGAGTAAAACAATATAAGGTCTTGCATTAGTAATGATTTTCTTCAGTCAGGTCTCTGACTGCTGAAGAAACAGAAAAATGTGGGCACATGTACGTACACACAGTCATACATGAAAAGGATAGGTGAAGATCTATGTGGATATCGTATCCATTCTTCTCATCAGAAAATTCATGGTTAATCTGCAACTGTACAAATGCTTGACAATTACCCTTTCACATGAAAAAATAAGAATACTTTGCTATTAAATCAATAGCAAATAATCAATATTGGCTTGCTATTAAATCAATGAAAGTAGACTTAGGAGAGTTGTGAGGCTGTCATCTGACTTTTAACACAATTCTAGTGACCTACATCAGCATTTAATTACAGTAAAGTCTCCCATTATAAGCGTGAAATGTTCCTTGATTAAAACAGCAATCTTTAATGGCTTTTTGCAAGAAAATAGGCTATATTACTGATGTTTGTATTTTCACTCACATTAACTGACATGCATTTCTACCATGCAGTGATGTAGCTCAGACTATTACCTTCGATATTTTCCTAATATTCCTGGTAGTTTTAAATCTTTATTGAGTATTCAAACCCTAGGTATTACACTTACTTACTATTAAAAGCTGTCAGAGCTAGGCCTTCCCTCATTATGGATTTTAGTGCAATTGTTTTTTAAATCTTACTTAGCCTTTCTTCATGACCCTGAAAAAAAAAAATGTGTGTCTAGATGTTTAGATTAGATCCCCTGGTAGCTGCAGACTGAAAAGCTACAAAATTGTGTACAAGGACTTAAAAAGAAAAGCACATTTGGTCCCTGGATAGTTCTTTTGGGTTTGTTAAGTGGCTTTTGTGTTCTTTTTTTTTCCTCCAAAGATGGTAACACACCCGTTACACTGAACTAGCTCTAATGAGGCACAATTGTACCATTTCCAAATATCCTCACTTCACTTCTGCATCGTTAAAACTGTTATAACATTGCTGAGACAGAATCAGCATCACTTTACAGCTGATCTTTATCTGTTGACCTGTTGTACCTTCAGAAGCTACATGGTAAGCAAACTTAATTTAGTTATGCAACTTTTACACTACTGCCCATTTGAACAGCTCTGCACCTGAGATTATGTAGACCCACCTTTCTGAGAAACAAAGTACCTAGCTTTCAGCGGCAACAATTCCCTGCAAACTCCAATAATGTAACAGAGGAACAATTAGTAGATATAATAAAGATAGAAAAGTAAGGAGAGGAGAGACTGCCAAGGAGAGACTGAGAAACTGACATGCTCCAGAGTTTGGCTCTTTTATTTATTTGTTTATTTGTCCTGGAAAAGCAATTTATTTTCTACAAAGCTGCACAATCACCTATATTTTAGCTGAAAAATGGCAAGTCAGTATGTCTTGTTAGAGAGACTATGAAGTATACTCTGCCCTTTCAAGTCTCTGGTTTGGCTTGTGCAAGTTATCTATCAGAACACAAGATTTTATCCTTGCAAGGGGAAAAGATTAAAGTATCCGCATTTCAGTTCCCAGAATCAGAGCACATCACATGTATTCATCTCCCATCCTTTCCCACATCCCAGGGAAGACATCGTTTGTAGAATCTTGGCTCACCTGAACTACTTCACCCTTTGAAAGCAGCATAAAGGCTAAACTGTGTCTCAAAAAGGGATATTTTTTGCCTCCATTAGCCACAAGTCTGAGGATCCAGATGACAAACCTTTTGCTACTGGTTTACACAGCCTATTGTAGGAAAGCAGGACATGCCCGTGTGTGGATGGATTGGGGGACGGGGCGGAGGGGGAAGGGTCAGCATCAGCCAAGCACTGCAGAGCTAGCCTTACCAGCTGAATACTAATCAAAGAAACAACTCCCATAATTTCAACATTTGCAAACTCTAGAACATCCTTGACATAGAAGGATGAAAGCTCTGGGAAATTACTGAGGAAATTTCCTTGTCTCTGTAATCTTTTGCACTGTAGCATCACTGCCAGATTTCGAGACCAAGCAAGACAGCCGTTTCGGCTTGGCAGAAAGAACTGACACAGTCAGGACTTTGGGCTGCCTATATTTTGCAGAAGTCTGTGGTCCTCCCTTCCCCCATCCCACTTCTCCGCTTGTCTGTGGGACTTCTCCAAAGAGTCAAGAGTGATGCTATTGTTCTCTTATTTCTCAGAAGGTGCACACTAGCCTATAGTCCCAGCGCTGTCACTTTCCGCGGTTTCCCCACCACACCTGGTGCCGGGTGCTCCCGCGGCCGGTCCCGGCTGCGCTGCCCGGGCCGCCCCCAGCCCGGGGAACGCCAAACTTACGGCCGCGGCCGCGCCGCCCCCGGTGGCTCCGCAGAGCCGCGGCTCAGCTCCGGGCAGCAGCCGCTCCGGGGCGAGCGGGTGGGGGAACCATCACACAGCCTTTGCCTGCAACTGCTCCGACCGCCCTCTGCCTACATGGGAGGGGAAGGGGAAGGAGAAGGGGAAGGAAGGCGAGGAAAGGCACAGGTACGGCCGGCACTTACCTGCTCCCCCTTTCCCTCGGCTGCCCAGCGCGGTGAGTATTTTAATCCCAAGGGCCGACGGTGCCTCCGCGGCGAAGTGCTGGCGGGATGCTCCCAAGCGGGGGAGGGCGGGTTGCGGGCGGCGGGGCGCCCACCGGGCATGGGGGCTGCGCGCCCGCCCGCGCACTCGCCTGCACCCGCGGAGATGGGAGCGCTGCCGCTGCTGCGCTCCTCCTCCTCCACGGCACGGCGCGGCACTGCACAGGCAGCCGCTGGGCACACGATGCGAGAAGTGGGTGCCGGTGCCAAGCCCAGCTCCGACTGGGTGCGGATCGTGGCTGCGGGAGGAGGAGGAAGAGGAGGGAGGGAAGGAGCGGGGAGGGAGGGAGAAGGCAGAGGAGGTGGGGATGCTGCTCTGGGCAGGGGATATCACGGTTCGGTGGCTGGAGCCGGCTGCCAGCTCCGTCCGAGGGCGCGCGGAGGCGGCACAGGGA
>VXBU01017254.1:94814-110371 GCA_013400315.1 Bombycilla garrulus
CCCCCCCGCCTCTTCTCCTCCTCCTCCTTGACAGGATATACAGATGGAGTCCTTTGGATAAAAATCAGGAGCCGGGCTAGGGGGTGGGGCGGGAACCAATCTCTCTCCCTATTTGCATTTGAAACGGGGAGTTGAAGGAGAGACTTCAAGATTTTTTTTTTTTTTTTCTACTTCTCCCCCCACAGCCGACATCGCAATTTATCCTACAAGCCGCGACTGAGCTTTCGAGTCGTGGAGACAAAGTCGCAAAACTAAAGCGAACTTGCCAAGTCCCTGCTTTAAAGCTTTGCCCCTTTCAGCCTGCCCAGCCTGCCACTTGTGAAACCGACGCTCCCTGCCCTGCCCTGTCCTCCTGCCTGACGTGGGGCAGCCGCGGGCACTGGGCCGGGCAGGGCCGGGGTCCCCTCTCCTGGTCCCTGGGCAGNAGGAGCGGGGAGGGAGGGAGAAGGCAGAGGAGGTGGGGATGCTGCTCTGGGCAGGGGATATCACGGTTCGGTGGCTGGAGCCGGCTGCCAGCTCCGTCCGAGGGCGCGCGGAGGCGGCACAGGGANGAACACGGAGCCACCACCGACCTGCTCGAGGGACTTAAAATCCTGCAGTCCTGCTGCCCTCTGCCTCCCTAGAGCTGCTGTCACGCCTCCCCGGCTACTGCTTATACCGCGGGGTGACGGCGAGCGGGGAAAAGAGGATGAAAAAAAAGTAAAAAATACGTTGAATCACTAAACCAGGTGCTTTCCCAGAAAAAAGGGTGGAGAGAGCGGAGTGTGCGCACCGGCATCAGGAGAAGGCTTAGTGTCACGCTGGGGCTGGTGCCCGGCAGCACCCACGCACAGCCCAGCAACCCCGAGCTTCTCGGGGCAGCCGCCCTGGGAAATGTGTACCTGCTTTGTTTGGACGTGGGCCGGCTGGGAAAGCGGCAGCACAAACTTTCTGCCTCATTTCAGCACTGCTGAAGCCGTTTGGGTCTGCAGAACGAAACAGATCTACAACTGAAACGTGAACAGCCAGGAGTCAGCAAGCTGCCTTAAAAAAAAAAAAAAAAAAGCACAGGTTCCAAATGTTGGCGAAGCTGCTGAACTGACATTTTTCGCGGACAAAAATATTTTTAACACGTACTGTTTTTAGAACAATGGCCTGTACCAAGGGCAACTGTGAGATATGCACCTTGGCCAATGTCTTTTGGTTTATATTTACCAGAAAAGCATTTTCAACTTGATATAAACAAACCAATAATATGAATATGTAATTACTTTACATTCCTACTATATATAATACTATGAAGTGTGTAGTCAACACTAGTAAAGTAATGTGCAGATAAGTCACTTCAATAAAGAAAAAAACAACAAAACAATTGGTTTGGATCAAAAAGGGTTTTTTCTCAATTTTAATTTCTGAATTAGTTTGTAGCCTTTGAGTACACAAATGCAGCATGCATGACTATTTTAATAAATGTAATATGTAGCTGCTATGTTTCTTGTCTTTAAGCTTCACTTTCAGACATGATTTCCAATGTCACCCTTCTAATCAGAGGGAGGCAATTCAACATCATGGCATTTGTGAACTGAAGAAGTGGTTTAAAGAGAGCAACTAGAAGCAATCTACATTCTCCAAGTTGTGGAGTGTCTGAGTGCATGGTTACAACTTATTAAGATGTATTCAGGCAAGAAAATCCTGAAACATAATTGCACACAGTTGCTTAAGATTGTAATTAAGGACTCGCCTTTCCTTTGTTCTCCTTCCCCCAATCCCTTATTCATCTTTTACAAGTTAATCAAAATAAAACTCTTTGCTCTGATCCTTAGAGGACAGAGTTCAAGGACAGATTATCTTTTTTTTTTTTTTTTTTAATAATGAAATATCATAAACAGATCTGCAGAACAGTTAAAAAACAGAGGAAAAAAGTCTTTGTTTGAAAATATGATAATTTAAGAAAATAATCAACAAGGGGTCATGAGCTTCATAAACTTCAGCTAAGATTCTCAAACTTTTTATTTGCTCTTCAGGTTCGAAATAGGGACTAAATAGTTTTATAGTTGCTTAAAATCATTATAAATGAAGGACTCTTTCTTATTAATTTTGATTCTGATTCAGATATTACTAATGGAAAAATAGAATAGTCAATTATCACCCAATTATAAAGCTTTCATGTGTAACTTCATGGAGTATTTCATGATGTTTTTCCTAACAGACATCTCTCAAGGATGTGCTTTATGTTCCAAAAATCTAGTCCCTCAAGCAAAACCATTCATTAAACTGTATGTCAGTGAAAACATTTGAACTTATTTTCACTCTGTTGAAAATAGGATAGATATTTTAGTCTTATTATTTTTCTAAATGCTTATGTTGTCGTATCAAAATAAAATATATGAAACCCTTTGACTTTCACGGGAGTAAAACATTGACTCCAAGCAAAATATGTGACTAAGCAGACCAATTTAATTTCATTGCACAGGCAGAATAAAATATAAAGAAGCAATTATTCTTAGTCACTTTTGGCAATCTACCATTTTAGTAACATAAGCAAATGTGTATTTTTTTAAAATACAATTTGTTCTTGACTGTCTTGATTGTGAGTTTTTGCCAATGGGTCAGTCCATTCCAATGCATTGACTGGATGATTTTGGCAGGAATCCATACCTACAGCGCTGTTGTATTTCTTTCTCATATATTTTGTAGTGTATTTACTCATCCTGAGAGGTACAGGTATAGCACCTCCAGAGGAAAGTCTGCAGTTTGTACAAACAAACCTTGGGCCATGCTAGACTGTCTCTTAGGTAGGTGCTGTAAAGGGCAACTGCAGGCATCAAAACACATTGACACTGTCACCTTTCCCACCTTTTGACTTCTGAAACCATCAAGGATACCTCTTCACATTATAAGCTATGTTGCCGTTTTGTAGAGTGGATCCATAGGCAGATTTAGGACCACGAAACCTGAAACTGCATGTCCTGAAACATGCTGTTAAATGCTTCTTAGACAGTGAGAGCTTTGGTGGCCATGGAGGTGCTTACTGAGGATTTTGACCTGAAACAAAAACCAGATTTGTTTAATGGTTGTAGTCAGCCCCCTGAGCCTCTGACTGTCTCTCAATAGAAACATTTCTATCTGTACACTCATTATACAGATTCTGAAAAAGAGCAGTGTCAGGTAACTGCTGTCTGGGTCCTGGTAATTCACTGTGTAGGAAGAAGCAACTTCCATTATGCACTCAGCAATAGCTTGTAGAGCTCCTTCAATATGAAAATATATTATGCTCAGAGGCAAAATGCTAACTTTTCCTTTTCTTAAAAATTTATGTGGATGTTGGTATTTCATAAAGCAAGCAGGAGAGCTTGCAGTTTAGAACCTTTTTTAAAGGAAAACATTTATTTAGTTTCCCTATACAGGTACAGATGCCTCTGTATGTTACTCTTAATAAAACTTACAAGTAGCAATAATTCTGATGTGAATATCTTACCTTCTGTATCACAGGGGAAGGCACTGTCCATTGCTGTGGCTACAGTAGCTCTGATTCCAGTCTAGAGCTGAGCAATGTTTTTCTTCAGCTTTCTTTTTTTTATCATTTCTACAAATAGCAGAAGGCAAAGAAATAAAGCTTATTGAAATTGAAGACACTTGCGGCCTTTGACAGGATATTTAACAGAGGGATGTCTCTGCCTTTCTGCATTCTCACAGTTATGGTTTAATTTCCTATTTAAGCTTTGAGATTTTTGAGGCAATTACAATGTTGTCTATATTCCGGGAGCATTTTCCACCCAGTGTAGACCCACAGGGGACCTGCCTAACAATAACAAGGCAACGACCTGTTCTTCAGAATATTTTGCAGAATATCCTCTAAAGTTATGTCAACCAAAATGACATAAGATTAACTAAATTATAGTAAATAATAGTGGTGATTTGATGGAGATTTTATGAGGTCAGTTTGTGTATCACAACCACCCATTCTGCTTAGGAAATATTACCTTATCAATTCAACGTTACCATCATGGCTCCCTCTGTCACTCTTTGGCTCCCTTCTATCTTCCCTTGAGCTTCCGCAATCTTTTGATGACATATTTGGTCCACATATACTGGCAAATCTGAGTAACTGATATATTTGCAAGAGTGGTATTTTTCAAAAGTAAATCTAGTTAATCTAAGGCAATATAACTGTAAAAGTAATAAGAAGTCACAGTTGCCTGAGGTAATAAAAGTGAATGCAGTTAAAAATGGAGTTTATGTTGTCAGGAAGAACAGAGAATAGCAACAAAGGGAGTTGTAGGAAAGGAACTTGTAAAGTTAAGAAACAGTAAATTGACAATAAGTTTGTTTAATCATAAGGAAGCTAAAAAATTAAAAGATTCTACTATTGAGGGTAATTTTTTAGTCACACACCAGTAAGAATAGTACAAGAATAAATCAATTGAAAAACAAAAACGGAAAGAATTTTGAAAATGTCACAGGATGATGGTGGCAAATGACAGGCAGGCTGTCAGAAGACTGAAAAGAGAAATGGAGAATTTAATTATGGCCACACAGGAATGGGCTATTTGTACAAGCAAGGATAGATGGCTTAAAAAAGCCTTAAGACCAGAATGGAGGCTGTGTGGCCAGGCTCCAGATGCTATTCATCATATTATAAGTGGATGTACCAAGCTGGCCAGCACTGAGATACAATACAGCTTGACAATGCTGGCAGTGTGGTGCAGTGAGTGCTCTGCAAGAAGTATAGATTACCAATACAGGAGTGAAAAAACAAAACCTCAGCAGCAGGCAAAGAAAGGTACTGATAATAAAAACATTAATATTATTTTAGAAGATTAGAATTAAATAAAAAGGGGGCAGGCTAGGAATAAGAGATGGGAAATTAGATGAGAGGATTAAAAGGAAGACAGAATCATTAAAAATTATTTATTTCTGTTTCATTCAAGAATGTTGTCCAGCAAAAAATTATCAAAAATGCAGTCAGGGCAGGAGCAGAAGAGAATCCACTTTCTGGATTCTTTGGATGGAAAAGAGTATGCAAAATGCCAACTAATTTTATAACCATGGACCTGTACTAACGTTGCATTGGCACTAAATTAAACAGTAACTCTCTATCAGACCTCAAGCAGCTGCTTTCATGAACATCTCTGGATGAACATATTCATAATCATAATCATTCAAATTGTGTTCAAAAAAGTACATGGGTCTCAGATTGATGCTACATGATGGCAAGATCCTGCTGGAGAAGAAGAATCACTGTCCTTAGAATCAGCACTCCTCTCTTTTTTTGGTGTATGCTGAAAAAAAATTAGGTTAGATGCATTTCTGCTGTATATTAAGATAAATTCTGCTAGGCATTCATAGTGTGGCACAACTGATGCAATTTTTTCTGAGGAATTTTGATAGAGAATCACAATTTTTCTGATCCTATGAAAAGCTATATATAGGAGGTCCATTTGACTTCAGGGAGATTGGCATGCTTCAGGGAGATTGCTACTGTGTAGCATCCATCAGAAATCTGCAGCTAAGTTACTTGTGAAAAGTGCTAATATATACACAACTAAACCACTAACTGCCCATACATTGCAAGATGTTTGTCTTCAGCTCAGACCCTATAATGTGCATCAACTATCAAAAATTAATATTAATAACTCCTTTACTGACCTCTAAACCCAAACCAGATTTCAGTATTCCAGTGTGATTTGTCAAGACAAGCTTTAACTCTTGCACAAACAAAATTGGCGATTACAGCTGCAATTTTAGAAGTCTTTTCTGAATAAATGGCCTGAATTATGTATACTTCTGCATCATAACTGGTATTCAAGATGCTCATAACCTTCCCTGTGTGAAAACTTTAGCTAAGCAAGCAACTTTTTTATTATCATTTGTAGTTTTTTCTCCTGATCACAGCAAAAATTGGACAAGCACTCTCTCTTTCAGAAAAACCCTCCTGCAACTGAAGACAAAAACAAGGCCAAAAGTCCCCAACAACTTCAAAATACATTTTCACAATGTAGAGTATTATAACCACACAAAACACTAAAAGCGAGGAGCACGCTGGTGACCCTTCCTTTTCCCGTTCAAGCAATCCAACTTTTCAAGTCTGGATGTTAAACAAAATGCTAATTTCCTATACCTGAATACATATGTAGAATGAATTCTACAGCAGCATGTAAGCAGTTGTATAGGAAGCAGATGGAAATGTTTTCTAAGCAAGTTAGAGAAAAAAAAATGTCACTATCTTCATCATCCTGAACTGCCCACTCTCAAAATTATCTGGTGTGAGTGCTGAAGGAGACATAATTTCATATGTCAATTTTCCACCCAGTTAATGTATCCATCATAGTTTTTATTCCTTAGGAATGACAATTTAGACATTACTTTTATACTTGAAATGTTAAAAAAGTTATAAAAAAATCCCTTAATTCTATCCAGCTTCTACCTTTCCTTGGGATAGATTCTGCATTCATTAAAATCAGTGGGAAAACATTGTTTAGTCAATGAGACAAAAATAAGTTTCATGAAAAACCTAAGTTATTGCTGGTTTGAAAACGAGCACAGAATATGATGCACAACATTTTGTACCACTCCTGCAGAATGTAGTGGAAATCTCTGCAAGTCCCAAATGGTGGAGATGAAGATGCAAGTCCCAGAGCATCACACCAATGGTTGAGCTGCAAGGATAAAACCAGAGCCTAATCATTTCCTTCTACTTCTACCCATGGCTGTATGTATAAGGGAAATAAAAGGCTGAGGGCAGATGAGAGAAAATAGCAGTTCTGTGGAACTTGCTTCCTCCCACACTTAGCAGGTTAATAATGCCCTAGCACCAGAAGTAATTCATTCAATCCCTTGCACTCTTTTATCATACTTCCTCCCATCTGGCCCTTGGAGACACCAGTGTTAGGGATGCTGTGCCTAGGCATTCAGCAACAATGACCTTCCTTGCGCAAGCCTTGCTTTTTCAAAAGTACTGCTTTTGTTGTCCTCTGAGTCACTGAAGTTTGTCATATATATTTCTGCTGAGAACTTTCTGGGACAAGGGGTTTTTTTAGGTCAGTCATAGGACACAGAGCACAAGCACCTTTATCTCAGTGTGAAGTACTACCAGACAGATATATACTAATAATTTACTACACACCTGAGTATAATACACAGGAGTCAGCTATTCTAAGACATCCCATGTCACAAAGCTTGTGATCATCCACAGATATTCATCTTGCTTTGAATTTAATGAGCATGGCCTGATCAAAACAAAATTCAGTAAAACTGGAAGTTCCACAGGATTTCTCCTTGAGGATTCTAGCAATATCTTTTATGTTTGAAGACGTGTACTCATATCAAGCTTCATTGCCAATACATGTAATTTAATAACTCTACTAGACTTCCTCTGAGTAGCTTTTATTTAATTTACTGTGATTATCCTCAAAATAGGGGAAGGCTGATAAGAATGACTTCATGTATGGGATGCAATATACATCCTCTGTCTCAAGGCCAACAAAAGATAGGTATTTTTTGAGCAGCAGATGCCTGCAGGAGGATAATATACCCACCGGTTACTCAGCTGCTTCATCTGTCATTTTTATGAAGCCATGTCATGGTTGGACAGAGCAAAATTGCCTGTGAAAAGCTATGTGAGGAAAAAAGGGAGAGAGAAACAGGTAACTGCTTCTTCCTAAGTGCTGGATGAAATTAATGTTTATGGGGGAGGGGGGGAGAGCACACAGGAAAACAAACATAAGGAATAACTTTTTAAAATATATCTTCATACAGTATCAGCCATCTCAATAGTGCTAAAATGCTGCAGTTGCTCCTCTGCTATTACTAGTTATTTTAAAAGATAAATTGATGTGGAAATTAGAAAGTAACAGATGTGAAGCAATCTTAAGCATAAATTCCTTCACAATTCTTATTAACTGTGGTTAAGATTTTAGTCATCAAACACACTTTAGCTCAGACTATAAAAGAAAAGAAAGGAAAATTTAACTGTTCTTCAGTGTTGTAAGCCCACTGAGCTCTGTAATTTGCTGAAGATCTATTTTCTGATACTTTCGCCAGAAAAGGGGAGAGTGGGGGAGGGAGTGGAGAAGTATTTCTCCAAAAGTATTCTGACCCACAAAAAGACCCAACTGTATGTGTTGGGAAACATGTCCAAACACTTCTCTATTTAAGTCTTTCTTCTCTTTCAGTAAAGTGTCAGTAGCTCTTTGAATAGCTATTGGCCTTGGCCAAGACCCTAGTGAAAGGCAACAGATGTTGCTAAGATTGTACCCAGTCTATCCTCTATCCTGCTTCATTTCTGAAAGGGAAAAAGAGAGAAAGGGAGAAGAAAACTTGCATTAAATCACCGGACCATTTTGTACTTCAGCAAATCTGTTTGCACATGCTCGACTGGCCTCACCGAAAAGGCTGAGCCTTTTGCATTCAGCCTGAGGTCAGTCCTAATGCTCTGTTCAGTGGTCCACACTCCTTTCACTAGGAGCAGCTGCCTCTGATTGCTAGAACAAATTGAGGTGATTCAGGCCACCAGCAGGGCCACGGTACAAGTGCTTTTCACCAGAAAGGGAGGGAAAGCCTTAGAACAGGACCAACTGGGGCTGCCCACAATAAACCGTAGGATTAATTTGATACAGTCAATATTAAGACATGCTCTTGCTGAAAAGTGGGCCATAGTGACATAAACTACAAGACAGTTGGACTGAAAGAAGAGGGAGGAAAGTACTGTTCAAACATTTATTAAGTTACACCTAATTATTTAATTGGGGGACATTTAAAATGGTAATACTGACAGTTTGGGCTTGGGAATGACTTGCTGTTTAACCCCTGGCAGAATATTCTTGGCATAAGTGGGATTCAAGATCAGTTGCGTCATCATCCCCCTCACAGTATTGTTTGCAACACTGAATGCAAGTTCTCTACACTGTTTCTGTGATCCATTAAAAGAGAAGAATAATCAACAGCACTATTTAATACCATATTTATAAACCTGTTTCAGTGACTGGAAGTGGCTACAGAACTGTTATCCTGGGAAAAAAAACCCCAACCAACCAACCAACCAAAAAGAAACAAAGAAAGAAAAAAAAAGATTTTATATTTACCTCTTTTTAATTTCTTTCCCGTCTATGAAAAGAGATAATAGCACAGACTAGGCACTAGTAGGGAAAGATGAAGGCAAATCCCTCCCCCTTTCCATGGTGCAGTCAAGCTCCTGCATTGCTTTTGTCAGTCCCGACTATCAGATCACACTATTTTCTGCTGTGAGAAGGATCAGGCCAGCAGCTCTTCGAGTCTGAGGCCGAACAAAACAATGCAGTACTGCATTAAGGCACGATACCAAGCACTTACCACTTCAAAAGGAAGCGTGCTTTGATGCCTCTGAAAGGAAAGCAAAATCTCTACTGATAGAAAGGTAATTTCACCAGATTGGTAAAAAAAAAAAAAATTAGAAAAAAAGAGTGTTAATGTTAATTCATAAAACTGTGGATTTAAGATCAGGGGAAATTAGGAATTACAGCATTTAGTCTGGCTCTGCATTTAGATGGAATGTCTGGATATAGCACACAGCCTTTGAAGTAGAGTTATCCAAGAGGTAGCTTAGTAAGCTGAAGAAGAAAGAAGAAAGATCTTACTATTTACTTAATTAGCAGGTATAGAAACAGAATTTAAGGGAAAATATATGGGAAAAAACTGTCTTTTAACTCAGAAAAAAATGAGATGTAGAAAAGTGCCCAGATAGTGTACTAGAATCTATGATACAGGACTTTACAAAAACAAAAATAAAATCAAAAACATCTTTTAACTACTTGATTATGGACAAAAAACTGAGGTACATCTCAATCCTCCTTTATTAGCGTTTCATCCTATCCTTGCCACTGTTGTCACATAGAAAAATAGAAAAAAAAGAGCTGAATGTTCAAAGAAAAATTTTGAAAGACCAGGGGGAGTTTTATCTTCAACATAAAATTCACTCTTTTATTCTCCTTAAAAACATTAAGTATGTAAATATACATATCATGAAATCTTCATACCACTTCTTAAAACTTTCTTTTCTTTAAGCCATTGCATATAATGAGTATACGAGCTTTGAATAGCTGCATCTGAAAACTCATTCCCATTTTTAACATGTGGTTTTCAGCTAGGCAAGGCACGGAATTGTGTGTTTCAGTGCTGCTGACAACAAAGCCAGCTGAGACATTCCTCTTCTCCTTCCTTCCTACCCCCGGCACTGGCACTCACACAAGATGTCACCCCAGCTGAACAAGAGAGTGAGTCTACATTGCAAAATAGATCACATAATGATTCAAGTTAAATCAAGCAACAAAAGAAGAGAAGTTTTCAATTAATTTTGTTTAACATGTGCTGCTTCCCTGATCAACTTCACAGCACGAATCCATATGTAACTATGCAGAACAAAGAGCAGGGACGAGAGGGCAAAAGCAAGCAAATAAAACTTACAATTTCAGTTTCCTTCAGAAAATTTCCAAAGATTCCTTCTTTGGGAAGCCTAATGTAAAAGGTATTTGGGCATATCTGCTGTTTTATAATCTGAATTTGATCTCATTCTTCTAGCTGGGTATATACTCTTCAGGTCTTCTCTTCTGGTCTTTTCCCGAGCCTTTGCCAAGTCATAATCTCCTGACGTGCAGATATCAAATGAGAAAGGGGAAGGAATTAAACCTTACCAAGGTCTTCACTGGCAAGTTCTGGAGATGGAAATGGAGCCTTCTGGGATTAATCTGACAAGAAAGATCAGAGTCATTTCAGCATGCTTCTGCCTACACTTGCCAGATTTAAACAGCATGTGAGCAGGAATGTATGACTGACAGTGTCAAACACTGCTGAGGAGAACAGTAGAAAGGGTATGGGCATTTGCCAGTTGTCAGTCTGATGTGATACAGTCCTTAAGAAGATTGGTACCAGGGTATAGAAATTGATTAGATTAATGTTTGACAGAAAGAAATTCTCATTTGGGCTTCTACACAATTTCTTCTTGTGCATAAAAGAAAAAAATAATAATAGTGAGTGTGCAAGAGCTTGTGCCTGCCCTTTATGGATAGCACCTCCTATTTTAAAAAACGATATCAGTTACCGTGCATTCATTTTGAGAGTACAGGGCTCAGTATTTGGGTGGGCATTGATTTGGTGACATGCAAAAGAAGAGTTATATACATACACATGTGCGTGTATTTGTGATTCAGCAGAATGTAGCCTAAACCCCAAATACTCAAGCCCTCAGAATTTAAGCAGATGAGCTACTAGTGAAAAGAAATTTTAAAGACCTCCTCATTAAAGAGAATTCATGGATGGCTATTGCTGTGCCATGTTTAAATAAAGGTACCATCCATATCATATTAGTTATGCTCCAGGCATTTTCAATCCTGAAAGGAACAGGCAAGAACCATACAGATCTGAGTTCCTGTACGTGTATGCCTCCTAATTGGGAGCACTGACCAAAGGTCTAGAAGAGTCTCTGATGAGTACAACATGAAAAGGAAGAAAAACTACAAGGCTTATTGTTACAGAGATTTTTACATTCTTAAAGGGTTAGTACTACTTGGGATAGTTAACAAAATACATAATAGAAGCAGGCAATATAACTGATTTAGAATTTCAAGAGCCTTTTGAAAGATTTCTTCTTTTGAGGATATTAAACAATGAGAGGGGATGATGCACAGTCATGTCATGGATTAAAAACTAATTAGGAGACAGAACACAGAGTAGGAATGTATTCCAGCTCACAAACCAGAAGTGAGTGATTGTTTTTACACAGCAGTGCCAGGGCAAACCTTATTTGCACAAAACTGCACTTATTACTCTCCAGTATCCTTATAAATTAAAGAAAAAAATAAAACACTATTTAAAACTTCCTTCTTTCCTTTTTCACTTTAACTGGTATAGAGGGATCTTCAATATCCAAAGGATACCATGAATTTTAGTTTTGTTCTTGACTAGTTACCTGGAAGAAAGAAGTAAAAAGAAAGTTTCAAGATCAGCATAGCATTTTTTTTTACCTGAAGCAAGATAATGAAAACTGAAGGGAAGTGTTCAGCTCTGAAGTGGCTTCTTTCTCTGCAGAGAACTACACTGGTGGAAGTTGGCATGCAGGATGATCACCTGGCTAATTTCTACTTTACATGTGGTACCTATATTTGGCATATTGGCAATTCCAGGACTGTCAAGAATACTAGACAGTTCAGAGATTTTGCCCACTATGAATCCACAGCAACACTTCAGGGCAAATTATGCCCCTTCCTAGTCCTTCATGGCACTCCCTTCAGTAATGATTATTTGCTAACCAGGACCTCTGACACCCATTAGCATATGGCCATGCTGAAGGGACAGTGATCCTCACAATGCTGCAGAGGACACCCTAGTGAGGACTCATTATCTCAGTTTAGTTCACAAGCCTCACTCTGTTTAGTCCTTGAGGCCACAAACTGCAGGTAGTTACCTAATAAAGTTAGGAGCCTAAGTTCAGGAACTTCTCTACAAAGTAAAAAGCTTTTTTACTGCACAGCGTTCTGCTATCCTCTGTCTTTTTAAAACTGAACAGAACCTGGTAAGAGATACAGTGAATATAGACTGAAATGCTAACAAATTAGGAACATAATCAAGGATTTAGTATTAACTTCATGCATGTTTTCACTAAGAAGGAATTTCACTCATTCCTGCTTGTGTAGTATCATTTTGGTCTTTTGCCAGTATCTTTAAGGTCTATCAAAAATAATCCAAATGAAAGACAAACCAAAAGATTATGAAGATTTTTCATCATGATTTAGTTTTAAACCCAGATAAAGAAATTATTTATGGGTGAGAGGATTAGCATATATGCAAAGTTACACTGCACTGTAATCCACTGATAGAGAAGTAAAACATCAGAGAAACAGAATCAGAATATGGATGCAAAGTAGTTGACTGAAAATGAGATCATGGATAACAGAGGTAATGAAGGTTTTAGGAGATGAAAAAGTGCTAAGGACTGGAGTTTGTTTGCACACAGCATTTTTCCTTGAGAAACCCCTGCATGATTGTAAGAGCTAGGGCAACCCACTGGTTCACTCAATTGCTTCCTTGTACAGCTGCCAAAAGCCTTTCTTCACCCACATCTACTTGGAGAACATCGCTTTTTTTGCACACAATACATAAAGTACTATATTTTTGTACACAGAGACATATTGAAGTGCTTCATGATTCAGAATTGAATCTCTGGTTGCAACCAAAAAAATATCAAAAGTGGAGGCAGACTATGTGATATGAAGTGCCTGTGGAGAGGGCTCCAGGACTTCAAAGCATCTGACACTTGCCACTTTCTCAGACAGTGATTTTGCTCAGGATAGGCTTTGGATCTGAATCAATATCACAATTCTTGTGTAAGAATAACATAAGGTGGTCAAAAACTAGTCGCAATTTTGCAGGAACGCTTCTAAGTGTATATAGTGTGAACATAGAGTTCCCTCTTTACCTTTCTAGAACAATTCACTGATATGTTCTTTCACAAAAGTTTTACCCAAGATGGAAGGTTGTATCTATTACTGAGCAATTTGAAATGATGTGATGTGAAAGTGGGAAACAGCTAAAGGATTTGCATGATATTATGGTAAAAATAAGTCTTCTTTAATGTAATGCCATGCTTTCTTAAAGCAAATTGCAAGCATGAACTAATTAATACTTAATACAGTATACATTAATATTATTTTTTGTGAATTGCCCTTAACTATTTTACTTGAACAGATAAGAAAAAATTAATTCTAATAATTTCCTATAAAACCCCTTTAATGTCTTCACTTTCCTTTTTGATGTGATTAAATCACCATCTTAAAATAAAAGCATTTCACTGTTGTTGAATTTAAATATAGTTCTTATTTGGCAATCAAAATGGTACCCTCATCAGTTCTAAAATCTGAAAGTCATGTTATTTTTTTTAAATTATCCTTCTTCTTTTTTATTTAACATATTTTGAGATTTGCCTAGTCAATACTTAAGGTTCCATATGTATGGTTTTGTATCTGTATGTATGTGAAAGTATATGTGTATATACATACACATACACATACACATACACATACACATACACATACACATACACATATACATATACATATACATATACATATACATATACATATGAATAGTTCCTTCACTGCTTAGACAGACAAAGCTCTCACTGATGTCAAAAAGAATACTATTGGTCATACAGTGAAGATTTAGCATGCAGATTTGTCCTCAATTTGTTCTAGCAACAAAGTGTTCCATAAAGTAATATTCCTCAACTTCTCCAGGCTACATAGGCTTGAAAAGATGTCGCTGAGTTGAATATCACAAAAAAATTAAAAAAAAAAAACAAAAAACAAAAAAAACCCCAAAAAACCAAGAACAAGCTCCCTTCCATTCCAGAAACTTTCATTAATATAATAATTTAAATTCAGTATATTTTGACTTCCCTCCATACCTTATGAAGTATCTTATGATACTTTATTTGGTGTTGTTCAAAGAAAAAAAAAGGTATATAACAAAAACTCCACAACAAGCTGTAGTATAATGTGAGGCTGAGTCATCCTGACAGAATACACTTCCAAAAATACTGCAGTTTTGGATCTCTTTTGCTTTTTTCAGTTCAGAATAAAACTTTGTTCTCAGCTTGACTAGACTGAAAATATAATTTGGATAATTTTTTATTAGGAGGCAATTACAAAGAGGATGTAACTACTAAGCAGCTTAGAAGCCTCCAAACCATTTTATGCTCTTACCTATGCTATACACAAGTGTTTGAATGTTGTATCAAATGACAAATTTATAGAGAAATTCCACTTTAAAAGGCAACTCCCAAAAAACCCGTACAGTACAAGGTATATGAAATATTATGTTAGTTAATTAATATATCAGCTACTCTGAGGTAACAAAATAAAACTGATGAAATTTGTCACTTTAGAATTTTGCCACTGTAAAATATCTGAGGTTTACACAGGTTAATGGACCTTCTCATCAGACACAGTGAAAACACTCAAAGAATAACTGCAGAATAAATCTGCTATAGATTCTCATCCAAATATATTTAGCCCTTAGCGGATCAGTTATTTGGCCAAACAGCAGTCCCCATATTTAAAAAAAAAAAAAAACAAAAAAAAAAACAAAGCACAGACAAAATTAAGTGAAAAGTGTACCATATTTTAACAGAAGAAATCTATAAAAGAACAGGAATAAGTCATAGTTCAGTTACGCTGAAGTCTGTTAAAAGTCTTAAAATATAAAGCATAAGCCATGAAAACTTGCATGTCCATTTAAATACATTTAGAGAGAACTTTGGGTTTCTTTTCCTGAAACTAAATTCTGAATTTAGCTTTGATCACCCAAGTAGTGTTTATGACACTGGCATGGTTTGACACCAGCCAAGGGCCAGTGCACCTATGAAAATATATTTTTCTCAATTTCTGCTGTGAGATAGGACCAAAAAAGGAGCACAATCACCCACACTTAAAGCATAGAGAAGAGATTTTATTAACTAACACTAAAAAGAAAGAAAAAAACAGAAACCAGAAGGAAACTTTCAAAACATCCATCCTCCCCCCACCTATGGTTCACTCTCTTACCAAAAC
>VXBU01017254.1:111119-131990 GCA_013400315.1 Bombycilla garrulus
GGGGGGGAAAGCTGGATCGAAGCTGCCCACACATCTTTACCTCCTCAAGGCTGGAAACAAAAAAAGAGCAATTCCTGAGCAGTCCTGTGTAAATGTATATCCTACTGAGACGAATTTAACTTTTGATTGGCTCATTTCCCTGTCTGTCTTTAAATCTGGCCCACCATTGGTGTTTCCCTGGGCTCTTGGGAAATCCATAGGCACACCTCACTTCCAGGGGTGGCTATTTTCCTGCCCACCAAAATGTCAATCAATCTGAAACCAGCACAGACACCCTGAAATGTATGCCTAAAGAGAGATTAAGAAAACTTTTTTTTTTTTGAAGTGGAGGAAGAGAAAATATTTTTAGAGCTTTTAAATTTCAATTGTTATTTTTAATTGATTAAGTATCTCCCTTGAAAAACCTAAACAGTATTTTTCCAGATGTTTTATGTTCAGTCTTAACATAGAAAAGGATCCAAAGAGCACCCAAACTAAATTTATTCTTCAGAAATATCATGGCTACACTGTCACCAAGCATAATCTATAATTAGAGAGATTGTGGCAAAGGGCATTCAAAAGTACTTGCCTTTCAAAAGAAAATATATTTTAAATGAGCATTTATTCTAAAATGAGAAGAAGAATGATGCAAAAAAACCTGATATCTGGTGAGGTTACTACTTTCTTACAGGCATGAAGGAATTGAACTGGATATCAAATGTTCTCTATACTTTCAAAAATCATAGTCATATATGAGATACTGAAATGTATAAAAAACAATTAAAACACTTCTCTATTTTACTGTAATGTGGAATGAAGAAATCTTGAGTAAAAATGAATATTACTATCTTTAAGCGATAAAAGAATATTTTTAATGCATTATGCAAAAAGCCAAAAGAAATCTGTGTTTATAAGAAGGAAAATATAGATTTAAAAAAAAGAAAGAAAAGGGGATCTGTAGGAAGGATTCTTATTTATTATGTAGAAATAAAGTCCTTTAATATCTACAGTGAATTCTTAATTCCCTGTGTATAAAGTAATAATCATTGTAAACTGTGACTACATATACCTTGTGCCTGGCAGGCACTAGCATTACAGCATTACAGATGCAATTTCGTGCTACAACGATGATTTCTAAAACAAATTTTATCTATGTGGAGCACTGGACTGATTTGTTAAACCTGAACATAACTGTCCCTAGCAGAGCTGTTCATACTTAGATGTACTTTTTGGCAATAAGAATGTCAATACTGTAAGATTTACAGTTTCATGAAGATGTAGATGGTACTTCATTTCTTAAAATAAAAATACCTCATTCATTCTATTTTTAGTTCTTACACTAGATTCTAAACATCTGGGGAATACATTGCGTACTTCGCTATCAAAGTCTGGAATGCAAATACACATTGAAAATTAGGAGTGCAAGAATATGAAAAATTCAGTTAGTTGCTTGATTCATCACCAGTGGTTCTGAGATGTAATCAGAACCCAAAATGTAGAGTCACTTTTCAAGTCAATTTACTTAGTTTAGAAGAAAAAAATGCACCAAACAGATCTGCTTGGATGTTACAAGTTAAATCAATAACCCCACACATTGGAATTGATGTAGATGCTGATCAACATAAGGCCTATTAAAATGAGTGTAAAAGGGTTAAATTGAAATACATTATATATATCTAAACACATTCACTAGTCTACACATATAGCTTCTTAAATGAATGAGTGGTATGCAATTTGTATATTGAAACAATTCTGTAAATAATGCAAGTCCTCTGAAATCATATTGTTTTTATTTGCAGAGTATCTAAATTTAGATATTTAGTGTTTCAAATTTCTTTTTTATATTTTCAAATATTAGGTTTTCTTTCTTGTCTAGAGAGAACGTCTACTTCACTCTGGGTAGTCACATAACTGATGAACAATATCTCAAAACATAAAATGTTCTTCGGGGCAGAGATCCCAGGTAAGGAATCACAGGAACTGCAGGATCCAATGACTAATAGAACTGTGTTTCAAGTCATGCATGGGGTCAGTTGTCAGTAGCACAGCACAAAGATTGATACCAATGAAATGTATTCTCCACTCAGCTCTCATTTGCTTGAGTCTGAGATTCAGGATTTCAGTTCCATAAATTTATTGAATTTCCTCTTTGAAAAGAATTACATAAACTGCATTTAACCTGGCCTTGATTTTCTTTAGAGATTGCTCAATAACTGATTTGCCCTCCACTTTTGTTTTGACCTCTATTTCATGTTGATTTGGGGGCATTCTGCTGACAAATTTGCAGCAACACTTTCTCTGCAGCAGCTTGCCCTGTAGCTGAACTCAGTGGAGAGAAAGCACAAGGTATAGGGCTGATATTCTTGTTCTTTTAAAGTGCATCTAAACAACTTTGAAATAGATTTAAATAAAGCCCATGCTACAATTTCTTGGACACATTAACCAGGACCACCTTTGCTTATGTGAAATATAAATGGCAACAAAAAGAAGTGTCAAAAAAGGGGAACAACCCCCTCTAAAAAAAAAAAAAAAAAGAGGTGTAAAAAAATCTCCCCAAGAAATATTAGCTTAGGTAGAATATTGCTTCCCTTATTTTCACTATATCATCAAAAGAGATGTTGCATCACTGGACACAAAGCAGGTGTATTGGGTTTGCATGGCCAGGTTCTGATAGTAGGGGGGCTACAGGGTGGCATCTGTGGGAAGCTGCTAGAAGCTTCCTCCATGTCCAGCAGGCACAATGCCAGCTGACTCCAAGATGGAAGTGCCACTGGCCAAGACTAGGACAATTAGAAAAGTGGTGATGCCTCTGTGATAACATATTTAAGAAGAAGAAAATAATAAAAAGTTATTGTACAGATCTAACTGTGGCCAGAGGACAGCAGAGTAAAAATATGTGAAAGTAATCACTATGTAGACGCCAAAGTCAGTGGAAAAGGAACAGCAGGAGCTGATATTCCCCTGCAGCTGGAGCTGAGATTCCCCTGCAGCCTGTGGGGCAGACCATGGAAAAGAAGCTGGGCCCCTGCAGCCAATGAAGGGCCATGGGAACGCAGAGATCTGCCTGCAGCCCCTGAAGAACACCAACATTAGAGCAGTGGAAGCCTGAAGGGAGGCTGTGCAGGGGCCTGCAGACCTGTGGAGAGTAGGGCCCGCACTGGATCAGGTTTCCTGGCAGTAGTTGTGATGCCGTGGGGGACCCACGGGGGAGCAACCTGTGCCTGAAGGACTGTACCCCATGGAAGAGAGACTCACGTTGCAGCAGCTCATGGAAAACGCTGCCCGTGGGATAAACTCATGTTGGAATTGATGGAGAACTATATCCCATGGGAGGGACCCCATGCTGGAGTAGTGGAAAGATTCCTCTCCCTAAGCAGAGGCAGAAACAACATGTCATGAACTGACTATAACCCCCATTCCCATCTCCCTGCACTGCTTGCGGGAGGAGGTCGAGTTGGGAAGGAAGGTGGAGTAGGGTAAAGATGTTTTTAAGGTCTTATGTTATTTCTCATTATTCTGCTCTGATTCTGTTAGTAATAAATGCAATTAATATCTCTAATTCCAGCCTGTTTTGCCCATGATGGTATTTGGTGAGTGATTTCTCCTAGTTCTTTTCTCAATCTATAAACTCTCTGTTACATCTCCTCTCCCTCCTCCACTTAGAAAGGGGAGTGATAGAGATGATTTGGTGGGTGCCCAGCATTCAAGCAGGGTGAGCCTTCTGCAGCAGGGAAAGCCCAACTCTGTTTCAATATTTATTTTAGAAGTTCATGACGTCTTTCTGGTTTGTAATGCCTTTAGACCAGTATGGCTACCATTTAGGTCTCATTTTTTTGGAAGTTTTACCACTGAAACGTTTTAGGAAATAATATCTGAATAAGACTAAGCAACTTTCTCCACATCAACAAAATCAAATCAGTTTTACTGTGTGGGTCTAAGAGTGAGATGTGGATGCAATCCTTTATTCCAGTGAAAGAATTTCAACCTAGAAAATGTCCTTCATCAAGAGTTCTTATTTTAGCAAGTTGGTTTTAAATCAAGAGTGTACCTGAGGGTTTGTCTTTTCTGGGCAGTCAAAGATATTGTTACATTTTGCCCTTAAAAACATTTTCTATTGAATATGTGATTCGCCCTAGAAATTTCTAGTGACTCTCTAAGTCATCTAAACAGTAAAAGGATGACTACCCTTTTTTCCACAAGTGTTCTTTTTGAGACATAGTGGCCACAGGCTTGTCAGAGGGAGTTCTCTTTAATAGTGATCTTTAGTCATTTAACAAAACACTTGAAAATCAGTGCTGCTTTAAAAACCCCAACAAGTCGTGCTTAATATTAATGATGAATATGAACATGATTTCTTTCAGTAATTCCTCCCACATAAAAATTTTGAGAATTCAATTAGCTGTACTTGAAAAAACACAATTTCCTCAACAAAACTTGTTTGTCTTATGTAGGAGCATGTGAACTAATTTGCCACAAAGAATTGCCTTTCACAAGCCTGCTCTGAGCTGCAGAATCATTTATAGACTTCAGAAAATAAAAAAGATGCTTTCCACTTGTGTGAAACTTTCTACCTGAGGCTCAAATAGTGCTTCCTGATACTTTTATTTCACAATCTTTGCAATACAGAATAACATAATAACATTATGAACGTACAGATGAAGAAAGTTTGGAAAAAAAAAATCAAAACAAACTCTAATAACTCTAAGTCCTTAGGAGAAATATACACTGGACAATGGACTAGATTATTAATATGCATATAAGCTAGGTGACCATGTTGTTATTAACAAAACTTACAGGTGTTTTTATGTTTGTCAGGAAAATTTAGATGTGTCTTTGAGCATACACGTGTCTGATACATCCTGGATGCCGTGTTACAGTTAATACTACACAATATTTCTCCCTTCATCTTTTCAGACAGAAGCACAGCAGTCAGGGCAGGGTCCCAGGAGGGCCAGTGGGTATCTACTAGGAGTTCCCACTTACTTTAGATCCAAGAAATGTCTAGCTAATGCATTGATTGCTCAGTTGCTGTATGTTGTCAAACAAGAGCAGCCTTGTTGTTTAGAGCATGTTGTGGTCAAGTTGTGCTGAACCTTAGTAAGAAAGCAGAGGGGGAAAAGATAACTCAGGCTGCATTTACACTCATTGGGTTCAGAGGACTGCATGATAAGCCAGGGTGGATCAGAGCAGGCTAACACATGTGAGATAGTCCAGACAATTTACCTCGTTGCATGGGTTTAAGTGTAAATTTGGACATTATTTTGAAACACGTGTCCTAGATCTATGGATTAACAGATTGTGAAATGGTTTTTTTTATTTTGCCTTAAGAAACAAAAACACTGCAGTGAAGGCATGCCAAAGGAGGGAACTTCATGCTAACGTAAGATTTTAAACATTTTAGTGTCTATTCTGGAAAATTCCACTGAAGTCAAAAACATTATTCTGCTTTCATACTATCTCATTCAGTCCAGTGTTATTCTTGAATTTATCTGGTATCACCCCAAACAAAAGAAAGTTGAAAATATTTGTCAGTGTTCTTTTGGAGAAGTATACTACAATGTATTTTCCCTAATACAGAAAGGACTTATTCACATGCAATGCACCAGCACGCTATATTTCACATTCCCACTTAGAAATATACGCATGTACTCACTCTCACAAGAGTATACAGTAGCTGCAATCAGATTTATGTCTCTGTGGAGCAATTTGAAAGAGTGTGATCCAGAAACTAAGCTGAACATTAAGCCTGGAGGAGCTGTTAAGCAACAAGGCTTTGCTGATTAAAACATGAACTTTATTTTACTTTATTTAATTCATTTTGCATTCGGGTGTTTTATGTTAATTAACTCTTATGCAATTTTTATTAAATTTACTTTAGGCCCTAAATGAATATTTCAAGTTGCTATTGATAATTGTTTATTGACTATGGAAACCACATTGAATGTAGTGCCACATTTAATTCCCAACACAATTATGAAAAAGAAGAGTTTCTCTGTGGTCAAAGACAAGGATAGAAATTCAGGAGATATAAACAGAAATCTGCAGTGTACTCTCTGTGTAGGCTGGAAAGCTACAACTCCTTTAGAATTAGGGATGATGACCAATTTTTGAAAGAGTAGCAAGTCATAACCTTTCAATGCTTGTTAGAGGATACCTTGAAAGACCTAGTTAGAGGATCCTCAAGCCAATAGTAGGCTCTCAAAATAAATAATCTGAAAGACTCTACTTTGTACTGTAGTGGAGGATAGGGAGAGTTACCTGGAGGAAAACCCAAAACTTGTACTTCAATCTCCTCATTTGCATTTGGTCATGGTTACCTGTATGTTTGAAGTGCTTCAAATTCAATAATGCCTTACAAAACAGGTTCAGTTCCGATAAAAGGAGATACAGCTTGACTGGCAGCTGTACTACAACACTGGGTAATCTTTTAAGTAATAAGTACTATCAGTAATGATATTATAAAAAAAGCATTACTATCTTAGCTTTGCAGTGCAAGGCAGAGTGGAAAAATGATCTTGTTGTTACAGGACAGAAGGTATGAGTTTGATATCCAATTTCCAGGTTCATTATACACCTGCTTAGCAAGCCAGGGGTAGTGTCTTCACATTTCAGTAAATGCCTTTTCTGCAAAACTACATAAATTGTTGAGATTAATTTTTTCTGTTTCTACATTTAGCATCACCACAACAGGACAATTAAAAGGTCTTCTGAGATATTATCAGAGGTTTATTTTATTCCTGCTGATATTCTCTGAAACAGTCTAAGCAGTTTAAGTACTGTTATCTGTTACTATGATTGCTTTCCCTCAAGTCATTTTTTAAAATTTTGAAAAATGCAAAGCTGGCAAGAGTGGACAATAAAATTCATTTATACACAGGCTAGGAACATCAAGAAAGTGATGTACATAAGACCCTTTCACATCTGGAAATTTCTGCAAGATAGTTCAGCTCTTCAGTGTCTTCTCTCTTAAAGCCAGTTAAAGATAGTAGCATCTGTTCTAATGGTTTTTGCTGATTGGTATGCCTGATGAACAGGAAATGGGCTGAATCCAGCAGTTTGTTTGTAGGCCAAGCATTGCAAGTAGAAATATGTCTAGGCAGTCAGCTTCTCTAAAAAGAATCAGGTGAAATGGTACTCTCCAGAGGCAGGAGGACTTGCAGCCCCAGCAGATGGCTGCTTTACTCACAGGAAGGAACTCTATTCAGGATATTTGTAGAAAGATGTGAGGCCAATGAAAAATGGTGCCAGCCACTGTGTTAAATGAGTGAGGAAGTATAATGGCTTTTACCATGATGCTTCAGTCTTTTTCTAAAAATAAGAGCTGGTGGTCTTTTCTCCCTGCAGAAATTGGTACTGTCCTGTCTACTAACCCTATAATGCAAGTGATAACAGTTACTGAGTTCATAAATGTGAGAGGTCTTCTGGAGTTATAGATGGATACAGCCATGAAAATGTAGGAAGATGAAAAGGAAAAAAAAATATTTTTTATGGCCTTCTCTAAGCAGAAATGGCAATATTCTATCTTGGAGTTGGTGCATCAACATCTATGTGTGGAACAGATATTTTGGCTAATTTAGAAAATGGCGTCAGTGTTAAAAAGACAAGAAGGATTCTTTTGTTATTTGTTTTCTGGCCGCTCTTCAGGAACATATCTGGGAAAAAAATCTTAGAAATGTCTTTAATACTTCTTCCATTCTTCCTTATGTCTCCCATTTTAGGGGCTTGCTGAGATCAAGCCAACAGTTTTCCTTCCCACAGAAAAATGTAAAAAGCATAGCAGAGCTATGGGAAGAAACCTCTTCAAGGATCTTCAGCAGAGCAATTACATTATGGCAGAAAACAGATGGCAGATCTGAGTACTGGTAAAAGGATGTACAAGAAGTTAATCTCATACACACTGTGATTTTTTTTTTTTCATTCAGCTACGGTCTTCTCCCCTGTGTTTCTGGTACACTGGCTGAACATGGATGACTGATGACATGGATAACCTGAGTTCCATTCCCTCATTAGTGCTGCTAACTGCAAGAGGAAAAAATGCTGGTTATACTAAAATCATGTTAATCATTACAAATTTATAAATTTTTAAAAATTATCTCAAGCTTTTAAATGGAGAAATAGGACAAATGCAATTTGTTAAAATATTACACTCAGTGAAAAATAGTGTGACATTTAAATTCCTACTTTACATTATTATCTGATAAGACTTTCCTCATCTGACTATGCTGTACAATACAAAGGCAAAAGATAAACAGCAAGATAAACAGCATGTACTTTACATGCTTGCAGTCTCTGGAAGAAAGGGCCTTTGCATTCTACAGTAGGGGTTTAAATGTTTATTTTATTTGTGAGTGTAAATCCCCCCTGGAAAAAGCACTGGGGATGATGGAAGATTATGGGGTGCGATTTACTCACATCCATATCCTGAGAGACAAAATGCCATGTAATCTGATGTAAATTATCATGGAAGCAATAAAAGCAATGAAGAATGCACACTGTTTCATATGTAGAAACTGTTATTTCACATATCTGAGAATCTACTGGCAAAAAATTCATGTTTTGATTGCCCTCTTATTTCCGACAAATCATCCACGGGTGTTTTGGTTGGCTTTTTTTTGTTTTTAATGATGTGCACTTTTGCCCCACCCAGTGGCCTTTACCTAAATTGCCAGCTCTGCTTGTCTTTTGGAGGCGTTTTCTCCCTTCCGCCCCAGTCTGCAGGGCGGATCTGCCACACAAAACTGAACAAAAGCAGCATCTGTCCCCTGTTGCTACCCTGGGTATATTAGGCTATCATTATCTGCAATGACACTACCATCTGTAATGTGCTCTGGGGCAAACACAGGCGCTGCCAGGAGCTTCAGCACCATAGGCAGATGCTTCATCATGCAAGAAGATACATGAAGCCAAAATATGCTGTACATGAATTCAAGTACTTGAGAAGAGAGAGAGAAGGAGAGGGAAGCCAGGAAATAAATGCTGTTCATGTGTCTCATCAACAAAGACAGGAAACAAGGCAGCATAGGCTAGGTCAGGTACATTACTCAGTCTAAAGAAATAACAGGTATAAAAAAAGAGACTCATTTTATTGCACTAGGAAATCAGAGAGTCTATAACTTTTTATGGACTTTTATGCCTTCCCTCTTTTCACAAAGAACTTACAAAATATCGGTTTCAAATTTAAGTAATAAACAGTTTTTTCCTCAGAGTTCCTGCACTCATCTGTAACAGAAAACAAAGCACACACACATTGAGATAGAAAATAAAGACACAGAAAGTAGTTTTTTGGGATTTTTTTTCTTGTATTTTTGTGATTTTCCTCTCTCTAAATCTCATAACTTTTATGTAGAACTCCATCTTTCACTCTCTGAACCAATGTCTCTGTCATCAAGTTCTCAAGGAAACAACTCTCTCCCTGGACTTTGTTGTCACATGCAAAGGCACAAGTGCAAAACAGAAAAATAAATCTTTTCAGAAGCCACAAGCATTCTGGCCAATACTTTTATACTGTCTTTAAAGGCTGGAATGCAAAATCCTGTATTTTAACAACTCTCCTGATTTGTCTGCCTGCAAGACATACATTCAAAGAACACAGTTCTCTTTTTGTTATAAACTAGATGCTTATTGAATATGTGCATTATATGTCCATTACAACACTTGCTAGGTCTCTTGGCCAAAACTTGGCCTTCAGCATCATCTATCTTGTATTCATACAGCAAAAGAAACCATATCAGTAAAACATGCACTTTCCTTCCAGAATGAAATGCCTCTACAACAGCTACTTCAGTACCCTGTAAAGATGTTAACAACATCAATTTCCAGAAGTCCCCTAATACATGGGGAGCACCAGATCTGCATTTTGGTATCATTTCGTTCCTCCCTCTCTGTCTCCCTTCCCCCATGTGTGGTCTCGGGAATTTTCTCTGGACATTCCAGAAATGGACTGCATTGCTGCAGGCAAAAATCCATCTCCTGAAATATGCAAAATGCACACGCTCTTACATGACCATACACAGCACATATAAAAATCAGCAATGTTTTCCTCCCTATTTCATCTGCTCCATAAAAAAAAATTAAATTAGCCATTAAGGCCTGCACTATTTTCACAGAAGTAGAGAAAAAATATTTTTCTATTAATATGTTGAATTACACAGCCAGCTTTAATGACAGTTAGGTATGGAAGAGAGGACTGTAATAATTCAGTGTTGAACAGAAAAAGAACCAAAACAACCCGAAGGATTCTGGCTTACTAATGCTCAAATTGTTGTACATCACCCTCCAGTCACTCTTTTATTGAACCACAAGGACATGGGAGGGAAGGTGTGAAACGTTACCTTTGTATGAGCTGGTCCAGTGCTGCCTCTATCAAGATTAAGTAGATCATTTATAAGAGCCCAAGCACACACTGTATTTTGCAGTAGGAGTTTGAAGTTTAACAGACCAGCAGCCATCCAGGCAGCAGCAATCACATTGCATATGAAACTCTATTTTTCTCAGAGACTCTGCTTCCAAATAAGAACAAAGTATTTTTAACATATCTAGAGGGAAAATGGTGCTTTCACTATTTTTTTTCATATGGTAAAGGTTCTGTAGGCACTGTTTACACATCATCACAAGATATCTACTTTCTGGGAATTTTTACAGGTTTATTAAAGGAGTCTAAGTAAAAACACAGTCCCAAAGAGTTAAACCGATTCTAAACTTGCCACATTTGTCCAGAGGAAATTTCAGGGGGGTTGTCCATTTTAATTAGAAATGGCAAATGAGTGTGCACAATGCAGCAGATTATCAGGGCTACTTGTTAAATTATAAAAGGCTGGCTAAGCTTCAGAGTGAAGCTAGTGTCCAAATTAGTAAATCTGATAGTTTACAGTTTATGCTCACAAAAATAATTGCTTTTCCTCCTTTCTTTTGCAGATTGTGTTCTTTGTCTGAGAAAAAAAAAAAAAAAGATTCTAGATCTCTAGCTAATTTCTGTGAATTAAGATTGTGCTCATAATAATAAAACCAAGTAAAATGCCATGCCCTTTCATAAGCCTTATCTGTTTTTAACATTTCTAATTTTCTGTGTTAAATCCATAACACACCCTTTGCTGGAGTATAGCGGTTTTTTACCTGAAAAGGTCATTTATTGTGATTTCTGAAAACATGTTGAACTAAAAAAACCCAAAAAAACCCCTGTGTCTAAGAGGTGCTATACATGGATGGAAAGAGAGGGAGGAAAAGTCCATACATTTTCTATTAGGACTGTCTGACATGAAAGACAGCTCCTGTTCCAGCACTGAGGCAGAGGCCATGTCTTCTTCTACCAATGTGGCCTGAAGGAAACTAACCTGGCACTGGACATGCACAAAGTTGAAACACAGGCTTCTGCATCCTCCCCCATCATCCTTGGATTATTTTAGACTTGACTTGTGGGACAATTCTGATTTCATACCCAAGGTAATGTGCTGATTTTCTTTCTTGTAGAGCTAACTCTGGAGACAATACAAAGGCTTCATGAAAGTTAATCAAAAGAAAGATAGAATTATAAAAGTCTGAAATGCTAAACCATGACACACCAGCCTTTTAATAACATTACTGGTGGTCACTGGAAGACAGTCCTTCTTTTAATCTTCAAGAATTACCTTATGTTCAAACACAGTTAAGAAAACACTGGGTATGAAGCCAACTATATCTTCAAGTAAAGCAAAATAGATTTCAGGAAAATCTATCAGAAATATATGATCTGCAGCTTGACTTGACTAGAAGTAGTTCTTAAGGTGTTGTGAGTAGTCATAACTATCCCAAATCTTGGATAATTGCATGTAACCCTAAGCACAATAGGTAGTGAATAATATCAATAGATAGTGCGGTATTACAAAAAAAAAAAAAAAAAAAAAAAAAAAAAAAAAAAAAAAAAAAAAAAAAAAGATAAAAAAAAAAAAAAAAAAAAAAAAAAAAAAAAAAAAGAAAAGAAAGAAAAACAAGGAAAGAAGTTGAAGTCCTGCACTCTAAAGAGACAAGTGAAACTATTGCACTCTGATTCTGGGTGGGGGGAGGGCTGGGGGAATCTCAAGGATAAAATGGGAACAGAAGCTAAGTCCAATTTCTGTGTATCAAGTCCAGCCTCTCTACTGATTATCTGAGTTGCATTGGCACCTGAGGGGCACAATAAAACAGCTTGAAAATGTACCAACCATACATCTTCCCTCTTTGCAGTCATGTAGTCATCTTGATCAACAACCAGATGGTTTGCTGAGGTCAAATGATTCCCAGTACATGTCAAGAGGGCTAGAGAAAAGTATGGTGAAGCGCTATTTTTAATTTTCTCCCTGTTTTCCTCCTCCCTTCCCTCCCTCCCTCCTTCCTGCCTTCTTTTCTCCTACTCTCTCTCTTTCTCATATAGTGTGTTGACTGTCAAAACAGCATATCTGCAGTAATATATTCCATCTAGAAATAATCTCTTGCAAAGTACCTTATTAAAGAGTAAACCCATATAATGATTAATTTCATTAAGCAACATTCTTCCCTGAAGGCTCCTGTTTGTAATGAAATCTTCAGACAATCACTACCTAGGGAAGCACTATGTCTGCTAAGATCATTGCAAAATAATTATCAAATGACAAAATATGACATACCAACCTTTTTAGGTGATTGAGTAATAATACTCTAAAGAACACCACCCCACCTCCTCACACTCCTTTATTTTTCATCTACATTCAAGCCATTTACACTGCATAGTTGAAAATGAGCACTAACTTAACTAAAACTTTACAATACCAAACCTCTCTCACTAGAGCACACTGACAACATGCAGAACAAGCACAGTGAACTAGAGAATCCTTAATTTAAAAATATTGCCACACATTGCATATTCCAGAACTGAGTATGTTCAGTGGGGATACTTACTTGCTGTATTTCTATATGTCACAGTAATTTAATGAAATCCTGAATGTTTTGTTTACATATTTTTCCAAATGTAGGAAATATGAAAACTGCCTAACATAAACAAGAAATAGGATTTTCTTAAAACTGTAATTTAGAAACCTGATTAAAGCTCTTTGTGGAATCTGTAATAAGGAGCTTGTTTATACATATTTATTGAATAAAAACATCTCGATACCAAGACTTGAGAAAGACTTATTTCGAAATTAGAATAAGCTTCATTTAGGAGCAAGATTAAGTTTACAGTGGACAATGTGTTTTTTTCTTTTCTCTACACAGACAGCTATCTTGTATTGACAATAAGCTATACTGAAGAGGCCCTGCTCTGAAGGAATAAAGAATATCTGCATTGTGCACACATTCTTGTGCTGAATATTTACATTTGCCTACAAGAGTTTAGACTCCAGTAAATAAGGATTATGCAGTGGATCTGCCCTTACAAAGGTGGTTTGCTTACTGTGTGAAAAGCTAGCTTCCTCTATTGCTCCCTTTATTGCTGATTTTCTTTTCATTTCACAAGAACTTGGAGATAAAAATGTTTTGAACCCTTTTTCGATAAAGTTGCCTCATGTGCACAATTCACCCTGTATCTCAACCTCTGCATTTTGCTAGTTTGCTCTAATTTATTTAAATGTAAGCATCTTTCAGCACAGTTTTGTTCTGTTCTATATTAAAATGATTGCAAAGATATTAAATTTTCAGAATAGTGTATTAGTTCAAACTATAGAATGGGCATTCTAGTAGAAAAATTCTGATTATTCAGCAATGCAACTCATACTTCTAGTGTTCTGCAGAGAACAGATGATGTAATGCCAGTTGCCCTACTGCTGCAACTATCTGAGCTAGGAGTTGAAGAAAAGGAAGGAGATAAGCAGGAGGAAAGTGTCTATCATGACATGTTTTTTTTTCCCAATTATCTTGTTTCATGTTTCCAATAAAATTATCAACTTCAGGAAAGTACTAGTTTTCATTATTTTTTCACGGTTTTGAGAAAACAGGATTCTTTTTTCTTAGTAGATATCAGGTTTTTTAGCATTTAAAAAGTTGCAAAATGTTTGCAATTTACTGTCTATTATATGCAACATAATTTATTCAGTAATTAAAATGCAGTAATTGCCATTATGAGTTTAATATTTGCTCACAATTGTTGCATGTTGATATCAGAGACAATTTGAAATTACACTTTCCTTACCATGGGAAGGTATGGCCTCATTCATATCCCATGCAGAGCACTGCATTAACCACCACTGACACTCTCATTAACTCCTGGATCTTTAGAGCTATATTTGGTATGCTCTGTAGGATCATCTTTCATGCGTACTCTCACCATTCTGTGGAGATACATTCATCTTTTACCTTTCATTTCCCCTTTTTCATCATCTCTAAATGATGGGGCTAAAGGGAAGCCATTTCAATGAAGGATACAGTTATCACTCCTCAGCACTGCCTCAAGTACCTGAGATTTTCGCATGATTTCTGTAATCCTTGGACGGATGCAGAACGGATTTTTTTCCAGGTTCACACTCCTGCCATTACAGCAGAGAGAGTGTTTAATTGCTGTGGTAATTTACTTCCTCACTTTTAAGATACAGCGGAGTATTCCAGTAAAATGGTTAGCAGCAAAACTAAAAGTCTTCCCTAATCTGTTTCAGGCACTAGTTTCTGCTTTGAAATCTGTCTTGCACATGTCATGCCCAGGGTTTCAGAGGTCTGTCAGTTGCTGGTGACGACCGCACTCCAGCCCAAGCCACACCTCTGGGGTGGGAAGAGCCTGGAATAGGCTGGACTTGCAGAACCCGCCGCAGCCCCAGGCTCTCTGGCACAGTGGGGCTGTGGGCTTGCTTGGCTTCTGATCAAAACTGCAGTGCAGCAGCATGGGGAAGGAGAAAAGGCAGCCTTACAAGCAGCTCTTTTTCCTAAGTTTCTAAGGAAAAAGGTAGTGTAAAAAACGTCTTTTGTTAAAACTGTGTGTATTGAGTTGGCATTGCAAGTCTTTGGTAATGGCAGTGGGGTCCTACCACAGTCGTGGCCTCCATGGGAATTCTGCTGGAAGCTTCCCTCATCACAGACGGATCCCATGCCAGCTGGATCCAGCACTGGACATGGCCAAGCCCACTGGACATGGCCAAGCCCATCAGCAGTGATGGTGGGATAACATAGTTAAGGGGACAGAAAAAATAAAAAACACTTCAACAATTCCATTCAGAAGATGGAGTGCGAATAAGTGAGAGAAAGAGATGAAGGGCAGTGAAGAAGGAGAGGGAGGAGGTGCTGTATCTTGAAAATAAATCATATTGCAGTAGACTGCATTGATCATGGAAGGAGAAACCCAGGTTCCAGAATGTGAGTCCTGCTGCAAACTGCAGCACTCCGCATCCCAAACCCACTGTGATTGTGCTCTCCTTGCCCACTCACCCTCTTCTCTGCTCCATTAAATTCAATTTCAGCCTATTAAGCTAAAGAGTCAAGAAAAAGAACTTTAAAGAAAGTTACTTAATATTAATTTGAACTCCAGAGTATGCTAGTAAAGGAGAAAAAAATCAATATTGTTAAGATGTGCAATATTTTACATAATAAGGCTGGAGGAATAATGAAAAAAAAAAAAAAAGTTCAATATCTTATTCTGAAAACCTGTAAAATCTGTTAAATGAACTGTTTGGTAAATATATTCATAGCTTTTCCAGCCAAGCCTACAAAATAATGCATTACAGATATTTTAAAATACTATATAGAAAATGTGAGAAAATAGATTACATTTATAATTTGATGAACAGTATAATGAGACATCAACAGAAGCTATTGTTCTTCTTGCACACCAAGAGTTATGGTGTATGAATGGGTAATTACTAATTATATTTCTGTGATTAACATTGAATTTATCTCCTTTGCATACTACTAAGTGCAATTTCACAACTGCTCATTCTTCAAGGTATTTAAAAAGGAGAATGATTATTTAATTTTCTTTGAACTTGATGAAATCTGACACCAAAATAATAAAATATCTTTTAGTAAACTCTATTTAGAGATTATAAAATTGGCCATTCAAAATTATTAAATTTTATTCTTCCTGCTCCATTTTTTAAATTAAAACTTGTTCATATGAAAGTTTAAATAATTATCAGATACATGATTAAAGTATGATCAGGATTAGTTGGATCTTTTGATCTTGATATTGATGTGTCAAGACTGCTCTTCTCCATGTTGGATGCTGGGTTTTTTGATAAACTGAACACCTAGCAAGTGCATTCACCATACAAATATATGAAAAATTCAGTAGCCAAATTATCCACTAAAGCATCCTTACTACTTTCCTTCAGCTTATAGAATTATCAAATATAGTATAATTAGTCTTGGATTCAGTGTGGTCAATGGCAGAAATCACTGAATGTTATCCAAAGGGTTCCAAGGCTGGTGTTGTTCTAGTCAACACCTTTCCCAGATCATTAGATATTTCAAAATATCACTTAAAACTGGGAAATAATTCTGACTCTTTGAATGAAGTAGATAGTCAAACAGTATAGAGTGGGGAAGACAGATTTGTTTCAGTATAGTCTATTGAGGTATTCATGGAATCATACAGTCATTTAGATTGGAAAAGGCCTCTATGATCAAGTTGTGATGGACTTAATACAGTGGACTAGGGCCTTTTTCTGTGTTACAAATCAATAGAAAAAACAATCCTCATCATTTTTCTTGAAAGGGAAAGCAAAGCTTTTTCCAAAACCATAGTTTTCCACACTACCTACCCGTATCATGGAATAGTTGAGACAGGAATCCCAGCCTGCTAGTTAGTTATTTGGCTGGTATTGTACTCTGTAGCATTGGATCTTTGTAATGCCAAGATTACCAATAAAGCTGCCTGAGAAGTAGGCTGTTTCCTATGTAAAATATTTGAGTTACAAAATCACTGTATTTTTTCAATAATAGTTTCAACTTTTAGCAAATAGATTTATTTTCCCCCTGGGAGAAAAAAACTCAGTACATTAAAAACATAGTCATGTTACATGTTGGCCAAAAGTGCATCAAGGGGAAAAATCTTTGCTAATGAACCAAACCCACTGAGAGTAGTGGCATGAGGCTTCTGAATGCCCATGGGGCATTATTATCAGCGGATGTGAATAAAATGTTTCAGCTGAGTATTTCTGACATTCAGGTGTTTTTGTGTTTGTTGAACAGATGCAATTTGCTGCAGAGGGCAGATACACCTTCTAATTTTTATTTTAGTCAAAATATATTAAATATGCTTTGAGAAAATATTTTCATGAGATATTTGTGTATATGCATCTCTTTATTCTACCCTGTACCCTACCACAAAACCAATAATTCTTTCATTACCGTTGGATTTCTTTTGCTTCCTTGCTCTCAGAGAGACAGCGTGTTTGAGAGAGAGCATCTTTTCAAACACAATATGCACTTTGATATTGACAAAAATAGTAAGAAAATAGAATAAAAACAAAAACATAATTGCTTTTGCTGCATGACTGATTGCTTCCACAGTACAATTAACCAGAAGGGAGAAATTACTGCATTTTGGCAGTTAATTCAGAGTGTAGCACACCACCAGTCCTCAGAGAACTTAATTTGCTGGCAAAACTAGAAAAAGTATATTAAGAAAAATCTGATTCAAAGTAAAGGTGATTCAAACAATTGTTTCTAAGTATTGAGACCAGTGCTGCTTAACATCTTTGTCAGTGACATGGACAGTGCAATAGGGTGTACCCTCAGAGAGTCTGCCAATGACATCAAACTGCAAGGTGCAGTTGACATGCTGGAGGTAAGGGATGTCATCCAAAGGGACTTTGACAGGCTTGAGAAGTGGTGTATGAAATACTCATGAGGTTTGACAAGGCCAAGTGGAAGGTCCTACATATGGGTTAGGGCAATCTCAAGCACAGATACAGACTGGGAGGAGAATGACTTCATAGCAGCCCTGAGGAGAAGGACAAGAGGGTGTTGACTGATGAGAAACTCAGCATGACCAAACAATGTGCACTCACAGCCCAGAAAGCCAATCTTATCCTGGGCTGCATCCAAAGCAGTGGGGACAGCAGGGGAAAAGGAAGGGATTCTCCCCCTCTGCTCTGCCCTTATGAGACTGCCCCTGAAGTGCCGCATCCAGCTCAGGACTAGTTGGAACAAGTCCAGATAAGGACCATGAAGATGATCAGAGGGCTGGAGCACTTTCCATGAAGGCAGGCTGAAACACCTGGGCTTACTGACTGGAAAAGAGACTGCTACAGGGCCTTCTTTTTATCCTTTATCCTTCCAATACCTAAAAGCTGTAAGAAAGCTGAGAGGAGTTTTCACAAGGGCATGTAGTGATAGGACATGGCATATAGCTTTGTGTTGAAAGAGGGCAGATTTAGCCTAGATATTCTGAAGAAATTCAGTACTGTGAGTGCAGTGTGGCACTGGAAGCGGCTGCCCAGAGAAGCTGTGGAGGCCCCACCCTTGGAAGTGTTCAAGGTCAGGCTGGATGGGATTTTGAGCAACCTGGTGTAGTGGAAGGTGTCCCTATCCATGGTGGGGATTGGAATTTGAACTAGATGATTTTTAAGGTCTTTTCCCACCAAACCATTCTAGGAAGATTAAGCTACACATTCTAAACCAGTTTAAGATCACAAATAGATTGTTTTACCAAGGCCATCCCTGCCTTGAATTGAAGGGCTTTACTTACAGAAAACATTTTTTCCTTAAACAGAATTTTGTCCTGCTAACTAAACCATTGTTCATGCAGTAAAACATTATTTCTTTAATGTTATGGAAGAATAGCTTTGACAGATCTAAATATATAAGGGAAAATAATTGTATTTGGTTTATAAAATAGGGAAATTCATCTGTATGAGTAGAAGCATATCTATTTTTTCATATCTTTATATGGATACAGGTATATTTACACACATACTTACATATACACATATAAGGTCATTTGGCTCATGCCAAACTACTGTTACTTTTTAGGTGGCGACAGTTTTATTCACCTATGAATGCAATATTACTTAGGTGCACTCTATTGTGATTTTACTCAGTGTTTAAAGGTTCTCTAATATATTTTTGAGACACAAACCAGCATGAGATGATGGTGTATTTTAATGGATTAACACTGATATTTTAACTTCAGTAATTTCCTTTTTTGACTTTAAATTACATGGTCTGTTTCAGTAGCACAGGTCTAAGGTTTGTGCTGTCTGTAAAAGAAGTAATTTTCCTTTTAGTTTTGTTTGCTTTTGATATATAGAAATTTATATACAGCATGTCTCACTTTAACAAATCTGTTTAATAGTAGTAGAAGAGGAAGGAGAAGTAATAATAATAAGTAATAGCAATTGTAAAATCCTGCAAAATCTGCTTCCTCCAGGTGGCAGAGGTGAAATCAAATTGGCATTTCTGTATGCTCAGAACAATATGGTTTTTGTGAGTGTTCTGATATTTCTGTTTTCAGATCTTGTCTTATTTTGTTACAAGAAAATCGATTTTAAGGTCATCTGCACTTAAAAGTGAGAAAAACCATGCACTTCTGCAGGTAAAGTCCCAGCTCTGCAAGTATGAGTGCAGTGGAAAAAGTGAGACACTGAGCAGAGCAAAAATTTAATTACTGCTTAGTTGAAAAACCTTATTTATTTATGGTTAAAGCAGGCTTTTTAAAGCAAGGGCTTTGTGTCTAATTCCTAGTTACTTATAACAGTCTGGCAACGGATACTTGAGCAATTGATAAAGGCATTATAACAGGCTCATCTGTTCTGTCCTGTATTTCTTTTGATAAAGGATAAAATATTAATTCAACCTCAAAAATGGGCCTATCTTCTATGTTTCCTGACAATGCAAACATCCCTCCAGTAACTGTGTCTGGCTCCAAGACTCTTCTTAATAAGAAAATTACTCATAGCACACTTTATTCTTAAAGTGTAGCTAGTAATAAGTCTTTTTTTTTTTTTCAGTTCTCTCCACTGATTCATTTGGAGACAAGTTTTGAAAGTTTATCTGCAGTCTGCTGTCTGAGGATCCTCTTTACCACAGCAAGAGAAGAAAGAATGCTGCAGGATCTTAATCACTCCTCTTATATACATTGTGAGAGAAAAAGAACAAGAATAGAAAATGTATCCAGCTGTCTTCTCTCTGTTCTTTTTTCCCTAATTTGTGCTTGTTATCCAAAGAAAAGAAAAAGTATAAGCTTTTACTGTACCTAAAAAATTCCCAAAGTAGTTCTGTATAAAACAAACTCTCAGTGACAGAAGAAATCTGATTCGGTTGCCAGATAAAAGAACTACATTATTAAAATTTTGGGCCTTTTAAAAACCAATGATATTGATAAAATATGTAGTTAATATTCAATACATTTTATTTTGATAATTTATACAAAGACATCAGTGATTTCTCTCAAAATTTCCAATTAAAAAATTTAAGGCAATCATTTCCCTGTGGTCATATACCTTCATGAATCACAAGAGAAAATAGTGACTGGACATAAAAAATTATGGAGTGTGATAACAGCAGACAAGTTGGGTTAGAAATTAAGCAAATAAGCTCAAAACATGCTAATTCATAATTATACGTGGATGTATGAATGTAGGAATGAACTACTATACACATATGCACATGGGGTCAAACTGAGTAAAGCAAATCTAAGATAGGTATACGTAAGACATAGATAGGATGGAAATAGATGGGATGAATAAAGATTGCAACTTCTTGCAATAAATAACACTGAAATGTTACCATGAAATAATATTTTTATCCCTGCATAGTTTTTTTCCCGTCCTTGTCAAATAAAATATATATGGAACTATGATATCTACTTAAAAGAATAGCTATGAAAAGTAATTATGCTTTTAAATATACTGTCAGGAACTGAGTTGATGAATGTATGTTTTCCATGTAAAAAGGAAAAGTTAGTACCACAGAACCAGCTTAACAAATACACGTTTTTAAAATCAAATTGACTACCTTCCTAAAACAAAAAAAAAAAAA
>VXBU01017254.1:132028-150564 GCA_013400315.1 Bombycilla garrulus
TTTTTTTTTTTTTTCTAATTTGGTTATGGTTGTGTTTGTATTTTAAATAATTTAAGTCCACTAGCATCTACATTGTAACCCTGAATAACAGGAATTCCTCACTGAAGGCACTTGGAAACATTAGAAATCCGAAAAAAGTCTCAACATTTTCAAAATTGGGATTTTTATTATTTCAACATTTACCACAGGTCTCATCCCTAAGGTGCTTACAGGGTAAATTATCACTAGACAGAGATGGAAATAAGGTAACATACATCAGCAGAACGTATTAGCAATTTCCATTCCGGGATGATGATTTTCTGCAGGGTGGAGACAGGATAGAAAAGGCTTAAGAAGACATTTGTACCTATGTAGCACACCTGTACTTCACAGCCCAAACATTCTCAATATGCACACACACAGACCCTCAGCAAAACCAGCAGCTCAGTGAGATTTAGATACGAATTTTTTCTAAGTCTATTACCTTTTGATCAAGAATTTTGGTGTGGATCAGTCACTAAGACTGCTTAAAACAAGCCTGTGTTTGAAAGATTTTTCTAGTAACCAGACATGGAGGAATTAGTTGATTTTTTTTTTTTTAACTCTGTGTGCATGCATATTGGTATCCATTCCGATTTTGCATGAAGGACCATATTTTACAATCTGAAAATGAACACAAAACTATTTGCATAACATCTGCACTGCTTGGAGGGTTGGAACACTGCAGCAACTAGGTCCATGTTCTATTCACTTGCAATTCAGACTACTACTATAGTTGAGCTAATTTAATGTTTAGTTAAAGGAGAAGATGTAGTTTTATTTTCCCTTAACGATTAATGCTGTATTGGAAACTATCGCATAAACAGTTTTACTTTTAAGCAGGTAGCTCTAAAAATATTTTCAGTATATATTTTAAAGTGAAAGAAACTTTGAAGGATACTAATTTGATCTGTTTAATATGTGACTGTTTTCATCTCCAATGTGTTTTAATTTGACTGATTTTACACAGCTGTCATTCCACTGCCTATAATCTGTATGCATACTATATAAGCATAACCTTTAATGAACAAGATTCACAGGCAAAAGTTGCTAATATAATGCTAGCATAGCAGCACCTGCCAACACCTCCACAATTAGAAGTCTGTGTCAGCATTTCAATTATAAAGCAACTTCTAATTTAGAGGAACATAACTTGACAGTAAAAATTCTTTCTGTGTTGCAAGTTGACATGCGAGGTCTCAGTTCAAAGCATTTTTATTAATAGAGGTTTAAATTGGTTTAGATATTATGAAGTTATAGAAGACTACGGTGAAAAATGAAAACACTCTGTGGATGTTTTTTCATAACCACTGTAGCTCAAATGCTTTGAAAGGGAAATCCATAAACATTACAATTGTTTATGTGTAACTAGGATCAGTGGCTGATTTTATTTTTTCTATTAATTTAGTAGTAAGAACTAAGTTTTGAAACTCCAAAGTGTTACATTTCTTTCTGTTGTTTTGGGGTTGCATAGTTATCATTAACATTAAATATAATAAATTAATTGTTAAAATATTTATTTCTGAGTGCATAAATTCACCGCAAAGGCAGACCATGGCAGTATATGTGTGAACCTATGGAACAGAAGTCTCTCCATAATGACATATCATTTACTAATAGCATTCCTGTGAATTACAAATTTCCCAAGTGTGTATTGACACAATTGTTCCAGCTGAGAAATTACCATGTACTGTGTCAATAAGCTACTTATCATAGTTGCCTATTGCTTTGCACTGACACAGTAACTACTAACTACTGCTCAGACACTGCACTATCTATTGTGGAAAGGAAATAATTTTCAGTTTGTGGCGGAGTTAGGATCCACTGAGGGAGATAAATGACAAGGATTTCATTCTATTCTTAGATGTGTGGCTGTAAGAGGCAAAAATGTCAATAACAACTAGATCATTTTTGTGACCTTGCTGAGAATATTCCCCTCCACCCTATTTCTAGCCCTTTCATGCTGTTTTCAAAGCCCTAGAGGACTGAAAAGCATTGTGAGGAGCTCCTAGAGTCCAATAGTCACATGGAATAGTGTGCAAAGGTTTGCACTGCATTCTTTTGTTGTCTGATAGAAAATGGCATCTGAGCTTGACAGGGAAAGTGAAGAGAATTACCTCTGAGGAAGGTCAGAATACTGTGGGCAACTTGAGGTGCTGGAGGAAGGGTAGCTTGCATGCCACAGCAGCAGGGGAAGTTTCTCAGTAGAAGCCAGCAGTCAGCTTATTGAGCCAGAGCTTGATGCAGCGCTTCTCCTCATCTGGGACACACTACTACACGAACATGTCCATGTAGCAGCTACTCCGTGGCAGAGAGAACCCACACTTCCCTGCAAACGACTGTGCAGTCAAAAAGACAGTTACTGAAAATGTTTTCCAAGCAACCTGTTAAATCTGGGCATTTCACAACCACGTTAGCCCTCCTGGGGGCAGGGCAGCTCCTTCCTTGCTGAGACATTGCTCCCACAGGTGGAAAACTTTATGCCGTGGCTCCAGCAGTGCCAGCTGCAGGTCCTGGGGATTTATAGGTCTCAAAATACATTATGGAGTATTCTACTAGACCCTTTAAGTTCAAAAACAGTATCTGTAAATATACTTTGCTACTGGACAGTAATTAAGAGTTTGTAAATGCATTGGAAATTTGTTTTAATAAAGCTATCACAAGTAAGGGAAAGCTGGGGGAAAAGAGTAATCAAAAAAAAGGAAAGAGGATGTATATGAGTAAGATGGGCTTCTTTTCTAATCCTTTACCTCCATGTTTTGCTATCACATCTGAACTGCATTTGGCTGAAATTATGACAATCATACTAATATATTAATCACACATACTCCTGGATCACTCTTCAGTGCTCATTATCTTACAGGGGGCTATTAATTGGTAGCTGTTTTTTCTGTTATTTCTCACAGTGGCTTAAATCTGCCAGAAGTCTAGATATTGTAGGTGACCCTCACTGCAATTTAGTGATCTGGTAAAGTCACAGTGTTTTTCACCATCTTTAAGAGGTCATAAGTAGACACAATAGTTCAGAAGTGAAGGATATGTTATACACAATTCAGCCAACACCATTACCACACACTGTTTCTTCCATTGGTTTGCTGTTTCCATTTAGAAGTCTTTGTAACAACAGTAAAATAAAAAAGGCCTGGTCCTCATCTTATATTAAAGAACAAGATTTTACTTCAATCTTTCTAGAAAAGTGCAGTTCTTACCTTCTTAATTAATCTTCTTGATTCAACATAATAGCATGCTAATGGTCATAGGACATGCTTGAAATAAATTTGAACTATTATATGATTGTTCAAAGGTGTCCTAATCAAGACCATTTCTAATGCATATAATGAAAACCTAAAGCATACTATTATTCATTAACTTATGTTTTGGTTTTCTCATTTAAACTTGAAATTTTTTCTACCTTTCTTGCAGATCATGACATTCAAGCCTCTCAGCCAGTGATGGTTTATCAGTACTTCATAGAAATTTTCTATCCAGAAAGTTTGCAACCATATATTCTACAAACATTAAAATAAATTATCTGTATATTATATTAGAAGACAACTTTGCAGCACCCTCTAGTGACACATTACCAAATCAGAATGTTCTGGAAAATGTAGTTACCAGGTAGACAGGCTTATTCCTAAGAAAACCACATTTGATATTACCATGATGGTAGAAGGTGTTCACTTTCACCATTCCAATCTCATAAGGTAAATTACAAAAAGTCCTTACCTCTCCAAGGCACTTATAAACAAAAATGCATTTTCTTGACCTGAAATAATTCCAGTAAGGGAACTGGATTTATTTTGTGTTTGAAATCACTCTGTTAATATAAAATTAATTTTTTCCTTTTTTTAATGTCTGTTGAGAATGTAAATTGTCACCTTTGGAATTCCTAAACGCCTTTTATTCCTGGTAACTTAGATCTGTCATTGTTCAGTGCTTCCTGTGTCAGTGTGTTCCTACAGCATGAAGACGTGACAGCAGACACCTGACAGCTGAAAGATCTGCTTCACTGCATGGAAGTATTTGAGCATGACTTCTGGAGTTTAGTAGAATTTGGCTCCTAAGCATTTAAAATCAGCTAGAGATCAACTCATATCCTAAGTTTATAAATATTTTTTCTCCCCTTGAAACCACCATAGCCCAGGTGCTAATACAAAACCATGCATGTGTATGAAACTTAGGCTTTATCACTGATTTATATCCAATATTGTAGTAATCCAGTTTAGGAAAAATTATACTTCTTAATGAAGGGCAAAGATTTTTAGCAAGCTATTGGTGGGTTTGGGTGGGTTTGTTATTGCATTAATGTCTGTGTTGTTATAAATTGAAATTATGCATGTGACAGACTCATCTCTTTAAAAGGAATGCTCTGGATACCATGTTGTGCAATTCAAAATTTGGCTTATCGGGTTTTGCATTTTTTTCTTTTCTCCAAGAAAACAGCATACACCTCTAATAAATTGATAAGGAGCAGTTTTTGTGTGTGTGTCTGTGTGTGTCTGTATGTGTAATTTTTTGCCTTCAGAATTAAATTGTTTAGAAACATTGACATAGAAACTTTTCATTTCATTAAATGATGCTTTGCCAGTAGGGTGTGAAAATACTTTCTTCCCTAAATCTTCGTATATGATACCCAAAGAGGTGTAATGGTGTAATTTATGTACACGATGTAGTGGAGATCTTAGAGAGTTGTGGTATTTTGAGTTGTTTTGCTACATTTAGAAGTGTATCCCTTTGGATGGAGGGGAAAGTTAGTAATTCAGTTTTCTCGGAAAAAGAAACATTTCTACCTTCGTTCATTCTTTCAGCTCTCTCTCTTCTAAAATAAGGGTAGCAATACTGTTATATACACATAAAAAATGGCAATATGGAATAAGTAAAATTTTTTTGGTGTTGATACAAACTGTGAAACATAAGATCCTCCTGTCTTCTTTCATTTATTCATAAATACTGACTAGGTTCATCTGTCCTTTCCCAATCTAATAACAAAATAATTTTAAGAAAGATTTTCTTTGTAAGGATCCCTTGAATTCAGCATTTCTTGCATGACGTGTATGTTTACATGCATCACATATATTATTTACATTAATGATTATCAGGTAGAACAATGAATCACAGATCTTAGAAAAAATGTTTTATTCATTATCTCCTGCACCCTCACATACTATTTGAAACCACCTGCAGTATTTATTGCTGGTATGTGTTTTCAAAGTATCCAGACATAAATGATAGATACATAAAATTATTATCCCTTCTTTAAAAATAAACATCTATGTTCTGAAACATTAGAGCAGCAAATGTACAGAAATTTACATCAAATTTGCAGAAAAAAAAAAATTAGTATTTCATACGATAGCAAAATAATTTACAGTACTATATACCATTTTATATAGTATACAGTTAACTTTAGCTGTCTTGAGGAAAGATAAGTAAAAATAAAAACGCATAAAGGCATTATTTTAAATATATTTATCAAGAGAATAGAAAATAATGGTATGCAATAGATATACATGTGGCAGCAGTAGAGGTATCTCTTCAAGGAAAAGAGATACTATTTTTTCTGTGATTATATTTTCCATTTGAGGATGTAGAAATTAAGTAAAAGGTCCACTTAAATACTTGCCATTTCAGTTTTGCTGCAGGTATTGCACAATGACAATGTTAGAGACTGGTTTCTGTACACAAATTCAAACTTAAGAGCATTTCACAGGAAAAATAAAGTGATTTATATAAAAAGCTATGTTATGGAAATGGCAGTAAAAAGTATATGAAAATCAGCTGTAAGTGTCTAATACAAGTCTGTTTTATTTATGGCCCAATACGAGTGGTGCCTTTCATACCGTGACCGTAGCACACCACTACATATCTGTGCATTTTTATAGTCGAGTAGGACTAAAATTCCTCTTTTCTCTTCCTATTCTACAGTTGCCTCTCAAGTAAGTTCATTTAATTCCAACAGATGTGTATTCACAACATAGAATAAGACACCACAGAATCAGTCACATCATATGGGTGGGAAAGAAAGAGTGCATTCATCTTTAAAATTCTTTTGTATACTGACAGACATAGCACCTTACCTATTCTGTAGAGTCATTATTATATCACCACCTGTTTATGTCAAAAGAATTATTTCTCACTTCTGATAATTCACCTCAAAAAGCTTCTTTGCATCCATCTGTGTCTAAAATCAAATGTAGAAAGAAAGGCACCCTATTCTTTCTTTTTCATGGTTTTTCTACATGTTTTGATAAATTTATTGAGATGTCAGATGTTGGTTTTGTTTTTTAACCTAAAGAACCCTGAATAATTTTACAGGCACACAGAGATCCAAATTTTGCTTTAAATGGCTCGTCTGCAAAGAGTTCAGGGAATGTCAATTCATTCTATCTCAGGAATTTTTCAAAGATCAGATCTCCTCAAAGATCATGTGAAAGATCATATAAGTTCCTTTGCTCACATTTAAGAATATAAGAGAAAGTGTACATTTTGCATTAATTCAATGCTAATTCATTACCACAGATTCATTGACTCTTTCATTGCAATGCAAATGTCATGTCAAGACTGTATTTTTTCTGCTTTGAAAAGGATAAATTCAAACTTTATTTCCATAGATGAGAATATTGAGAGAGAAAGATTTGCTTCATGCTAAAACAGTATGTGATTTTTCAGCAGCCAGAGGAAGGATTTCATAAATTATAAAGAGGAAGAGGTAGAACATATTTAATTTCATTTCTCTTCATTTCCACCTTTCAATTACAGAAGTAAATAAACAAAAAAATAAAGAGATAATATCTGACCATTTTTTTCTTTCTGGCTAATAATTCAGTGGGTATTTTGTTGTTAACTTAGTGTTGTGTCACTCCCAAACACACATATAGTTTTTTAAACTTCTTTGGAGTTTGGTTTTCTAAAGAAAGCTTTACACCATGGCTGATATTCTCTATTCAGTAAAGTACTACTTTTATATACTGATCCGAAATTACTTGTACTCACATACTGTGCAACACTTTCAGGAAATGCAAAAGTGCCATATTCTGTGTTGTTTACAAGCCATACAAGTGTTATCATTTTCTTCAGCAGGAGTTTGAATTTGTTGTTTGGGACATGACCTGACATACAAAAATATTTTTAGTTGTCTGGAGTAGAAAGGAGGACACTGGGAAGCACCAACCTGTCAACCTCACCTCTGTCACAGGAAAAATCATAGAACACAAGAAGCGATGCTAAGGCCCATGAGGAACAGGGAGGTGATTCAAGACAGCCAGCGTGGCTTCACCATGGGCAAGTCCTGCCTGACCAACCTAGTGGCCTTCTACAATGGAATAAATATATTGGTGGACAGGGAAAGGGCTACAGATGTCAGCTACATGAGGTCTGTAAGGCCTTGTCACAGTAACAACCTCTCCACATTGGAATGAGATGGATTTGATGGGTGAATAAGGAACCGGTAGGACAGCAGCATCCGGAAGGTAGTTGTCAATGGCTCAATATCCCAATGAATACTGGTGACAAATTATGCCCCTCAGTAGTCTGGACTGGGATCAATGCTATTCAGTCAATGCTGTTCAATTAATCAATGACATAGACAAGGGATTGAGGAAATCCCCAACAGTTTTGCAAACTATGCCACACAGAATGGTGCAGTTGACACACCTGAGGGATTGGATGCTATCCAGAGGGACGTGGACAAGCTCAAAAAGGGAACCCATGGGAATCTCACAAGGTTTATCCAAGTGCAAGATCCTGCACCCCCAAACTGGAAACATCCAGTATCAACAGAGGGTGAATAGATTAAAAGGAGCCCTGCCAGGAAGGACTTGGGGGTGCTGGTGGAGGGGAGGATGGACATGACCTGACAATGTGTGCTTGCATCCCAGAAAGCCAATTGTGTCCTTGGCTGCAGCAAAAGCAGCATGGCCAGCAGGGCAAGGGAGGAGATTTTCTCTCTCCATTCTATTCTTGTTAGACCCCACCTGGAGTGCTGTGTCCAGCACAGAGATCCTCAGCATAGAAAGGACACAAATCTTGTTTTGTTTCTAATTTAGAATTTTTCCCCCACTTTACATAGTGGTCTGTCAAACATTTATGATCTTTGGGAGTCTATACTTTATTAATTAGAGTGGTTAATTTTTTTTGGTTTTTAATTTTATTTTTCCTTTTCACGAGCTTAAGTCTTGATATCATGAGATTTTTGCCACTTCTCTTTTCTTCTTATATTACAGACTAGGTCAATGATAGAAGTTGTCAATAGTAGCAGATAATGGAATACCACTTCTGATAAAGTTCTTTCCCATTTCTTTGTAGCTTTGTAGCATCTCCCTCCTTCCGTATAAAACCAGCGGGACTATTTCTAAATATAAAAAATTTCACACTGTTCTATAAAGGAGTAGAAGTACAGAAGAACAAAGATTTATTTTCTGCTTTTATTTTTTATATATAATTTGTGACAATATCATACCCAACCACTTGCTGAACCCTGTTAGATGTTCTACAACCAAACATGAATGTATAGACATCTAAAGCATTTTTAAAAATAGATAGTATGCGTGTTTGCATGAAGGTTTTACTGAAATCACAGAGGAATTATTCTTGGCATAAATGCATGTAATTTACCCTTGTGTATCTAATTCTGGCACAAAATCATACATAAGTAAAGCACTGCTTAATGCAGTTCCAATGAACGTCATAATGGTTTTTGCCATAACCATATAGAAAAAGTTGCTTATCACCTGCCTTGTAGTGTAAACCCCTCAGGTCCCCAGTAAATCATGTCTTGTACTCTACATAATATAGTTACAGTATATATCTTAGAAGAAGCAAAAGTATATGATGGGCATATGTTCCTTTACCATTCCTTAGTGGTTGCACTTCTAAGGAGCAAAAGCCATGCTGAGCAAAAGCAATGAATTTCAGAGAACAATGAGAGAAAGTATGGAAAAATTAATTTTGACCACCAAAAAAATCCTGAAAATGCTTCATGACTAGGTACTGTACCGTTCAGAAAAGAAAAGGAACATAGGCCTTTATCACTGATACAGGTGACATACCAGCAGGCAGGTGCAGGTGATATGGCAGTGGGTGTCTCCCCTAGGACACCAGATCAGCAAGAACAAGTGGATGAGGCCTTCCAGCAGGTTTTCTTATGTTACGAAACTGGGAAGAGTGATTGATAAACCAGGGAGTTGTGCTGCCCTCAAGGGAGACTTCATCAGGCTGTAGAAATGAGCTGACAGGGACATTTTCAAAGGAAAATGCAAATTTCTTCAGCTGGGGAAGAAGACCTCTGGGAATCACCCAGCTGGATAGCAGCTTTGCAGAAAAAGACCTAGGCATCTTGATGGACACCAAGCTGAACATGAGCTGGAACCATAACTTTTCAGTAAAAAAGGCTATCATGGACGTTTAGGAGACATTGCCTGTAGGTCAAGAAAGGTGATTCTTCACCTCTGCTTAGCATTGGTGAGGCCACACCCAGAGTTTTCCATAGTTTTGGGCTCCTCAGAACACAAGAGGCTTGGACATACTGGAGAGAGTCCAGGAAAAGGCCACAAAGACCATGAGGTGACTGGAGCATCTCTCATATGGGGAAAGACTGAGAGAAATGAGGCTGTTCAGCCTGGAGATGAGAAAGCTCAATTGATAATACAAACTGATGATAATATAAACTTTGCATTTAGAGGTACTGAATATTTAAATTAATGAAAAAATCAGCTATTTTTAAAGATATGAATGCAATATTTTCTTGATTTTTAATATTAACATGATTTTCATAATTGTCATGCATCTTTTGTTTCATACATGATCTTATTTATGGACTAGGAAGTCAGCATCCAAGGAACTTTGTAAACTTGTATCAAAAATCCCAGAGACCTTAAATTCTTTTTCTAGTTTTTGTTCTTCTTTGAAGTTCCATATTATGCCAGTTTAGAAATATACATACTCAGGATTTTCTCATTAGTTATTTTTATTGTCATCATCTCTGGTAACCTAGAAATTGGATTAAAGTCTGCAGAGATTTTTGCTTCACCTTTCGTAGTTCACTGTATGTTTTGGCTGACTTGTATTTTTATCTGCATCAAAGGGAGAGAAAAAGAAGAAATATGTTCTTACTGCTTCCATATAACTCATGCATAAGGAAAGGAAATACTTGAATAACAAGCATTCACAGCATCCTATTCTTCCACTGAATTGTTACTGATGCCTCCCCAAAGACTCTTCAGTATGGTCTGATTTAAAATGTACTTTGAAGCAGCTTCAAGCTTGTCTTGAACTAATTATCAAGTAACAACACACTACCATACTTGACAAGTTGCACTATTTCTAAGTAAACTAAGTCTCACTCTTCTGTTTTGATTTGCATTTTGATGGGAAAACTAATCCTGACCTTAAGGTCAGGAATATATCTCATGTCCGACAGCTTGCTGAAGCAGCTTCTGGAAAGAGACCCAGTCATTTATCATCTTCATAATTGATAATATCTCCCATGAAATAATATCAATTAAAGGCAAGGAAATAAAATAGTGCAGTCAGAAAGCCTTTTAGCATTTCAGTGTAATTAAAAAATGAGAAGGAAAATGTAAATACTAAGGGAAAGTTTGAACTATTTGTCAGTACTTAGAGAAAGGTGAATTACAGCCTTGTAAAATTTAAAGGTCTTTTTAGCTCTGATGAGAGTCAGATTAGTATGCCTATTTGTTTTAGTCAGTTTGCTACAAGAAGTAAGGCTTTACTCAGGAAGAATGAAGGTTGATAGCAGCACACACCCAAAAAGGGCTGTAAAAAATATATCTTGTGCCTCACTGTCTCTGCTGTATGATCACATGCCTCATAGATCCTCCTTTTTGGATAAATCCTACAGGATTAATCTTTTGGGGTTTGTCAGGAATATACTTTACACTTTTCTTACTATTTACTTTCTATTCTGTTTGCAAACGGCAGAATAATTGTCTCCTGTGAAGAAGCCCCTTTTTATGTGAAGTTATTTATCTCACTCTTTATTTGACTGACATAAGGTTTATTCACAGACTTTGAGGTCTGGGGTTTCAAGTGCCAGATTCTGGGGCACTAGAAATAATTACAGGCCAAGTCAAAGTTATGTTCCAATCAAACTCATGAAACTGTGTGTTTCATAGGTGCTTCAGCAGTTTTGTCATATCTGTAAAGTACTGAGGCTGATTTTGATGCAGTTCAAGCACTCAAATGCATTTTAATCTCTACTTTTTCTTTCACAGAACATAGTATACGGAAGTGTAAGGTGACATTTAACTATTTGTCTCCCAAAACTTGTTCTTTATGTGGAGGTTACTTAATTCTTCATTGCTTAAATGAATGTAATATAACATAAAAATACTATGAAAGTTTTGGAAGTCCCTAGCACACTTAAGGTGCCAAGTCAGACCATATTGATCTAGGGCTTACAGAACAGGGTGAAGAGATGGTCCCGAATACTTTCAACACAGGAGAATATTTGAAATTTTAGACAACATAAACAAAAATTCACCTTTTCTAGGCTTGTGCTACCATTGCTGCTGAAGAAACATTACCAGAAAGTAGACAGAGTGTTGCTTTAGCTGTTTGCTTTAATAAAATGTACCTGTGAGATTGCATTTCCCTAATTCTCACAGCTGGCATTAAAATGGATTTAGCTAGCTAGCTGGAGATTTAAATGTAGCCTTTCAAGTTCACCTTTAAGAAGCTATATTAGCTTTGCCTACTAGCCTGTTTAGTAATGCAGCATACAGCATACCTGGCTTTAGACAGGACTAGAGATCAAATCTAACCTCATAAATCTCCCAGTTCATGACTACAGGAAGCTGTCAAAAACTAGATGTTGTTTTATTCTCCAGGGGCTGGTGTACTGCTCTGGATCTCTCTTAAGTGCCCTCCAGCAGTTGATCACCAAAATGTGTAATAGCCTTGGGAAGGACTACACTACCCTTTTGACCCCAGAGGTAATATTTTGATAGGACTTGACCTTAATAAGACTGCCAGAATAAAAGCCTAACAGTAAGAGCAAAGGAAAACCTTTTCTGAATAGCAAATAGCTGAAGAAAACATTTTCTGCACACTCCATAAATTATTACATTTACCTCTGGCAAGTACATTTAGAGAAAATCGTGTCCTGAATCACATTTTGGAACACTCAGATTCAACACCAGTTTCTAACCCAAAAAGACTAGCTTTCAAATGCTGGGCAAAATTCTATCACTTTCACTCAATTTAATCTTTATTTGACCAACAAATCCTACTGAATAATAATGTCTTGATTTCTCCCCCTTACTCATTTAGTCTTTTACATTNAACAGAGTAACCCTTGCCAGTTTTTCTGACAATAGATTCTGAATCAGTGTTTGTAACCCTTGACCATTTTTAACCTCACTTGACCAGTACAAATATAATTTGACAAATCACTTTCTTCTTCCATTCCCTCTACAGCCATGTGTCACAGGTGATATATTCTTTCCTTTGAGCTTTACCACTAATACGGTTCCCTGCCGTACCTTCTGGGAATGTGGTGTCATTTGGGCCACTGGGTCCATAATGAGCTTAATTTCTGCAGGATGCCAGAGAAGTTAAATGGTTTACATAGTGTGAAGAAACAATTAAGCTGCCTAGAAGCTACCTGATACATAGCAAAATAATAGTCAAGAGGGAGACAGAAGCTTCAGAATGAGGAAGAGTTGCTGTCCAGACAAGCAGCGTGGAGTGGCTGAAGTGACGATGAAGGGCACATTGACACATAATTTCACTGTAACAAAACTTTTTCAACAATCATGCTGCCATGCTGCTTCTTCAGTGGTGATTTTTTTCAATATCACTGTAGTCTAAAAGCATTTTCATGTTTGTAAGTATGTATTACTTTATGCAGATTTACTTCATTCTGTTCTGTAAACTAAATGCAGATTTCACTTTATATGGAAAAGTTTAAGGAAATTTCTTATGCTTTGCAACCTGTGAGGAACACAGCCTAAGAGTCTCTGTCCTTGAAAATAATTAAGCACTTTCCGCAATTTCTATTGCTGATTTAAGAGTAATATGTTCTTCTTTCACTAAAAGCCATGATGCAAAAACCATGAAGATGAGCTCCCATTACTTTGACAACTGCTGAGAGCATTCTTAGGAGTAAGTTCCAGATAAATGTATATAACTAGTAGAAGTGGAATCTAGATTTTGAAGAATTTCTACTTGTTAAAAGTTCCAAAATTATTTTAGGAGGATGAATATATTTTCTCCTCACTGAAAAAACAACACAGTGTGTAAATTGCTTATGGATTACATTAAAGCTCACAAATTAATTCTGCTAATTTTTTCATGTCAAAGAATATTCAGACCATGTCATGCATATTTACATGTGACCCTTCAGATAAGAATTGTGTTTGTTCTGCTTATTGCTCATGAAAATTATGAGCAAAAGAATGGTGAAATGTCTGCATAATCCTTTTTGTGACTGAAGTGTAAATCTAGCTTTTCAGAATTTTTATTGATTCCAGTTCCATAATATGTGAGTGTTTCCCAAGCTAATTAGATTAGCATAGTAAGCTCCTAATGGAATCTTTAGCTCTGTTCGCTCAGTCATCTTGTGAAACTAATTGGGGAAGGTTTGTTTGTTTATGCTTTCAGGGAAAATGGTAGCTGTTATTTTGAATGTCATTCTAATTATGGTGGAAAAAATTTTGTCAGGATATATGGAGGTGTGGGCAGACTTTGAATTATTCTAGTCTTCCCTGAAAATTCATTGTTCTACAAGGTTATTCTGCATCTAGTATTCAATTGCCATAAATATATCTCCCTTGTGCTGTGGTCTGAGTTATCAACAGCGAAGACAGGATGATTCCTAATAAAGCCTCTGAAAGATGAAGAAAAGTTAGAAGTCTTTTGAAATCTAATTTCTAGTATAAAATCAGACTTTGTTTTAACAGAGTCTTGAGACAATAAGAAAATGCACAACTTCCCTTTCCTCATAATAATGACTGCATTCTAGAATATGGATCATTGGGCAGACATCCTCATCAGGCGCAAAAAATATTTTGGAAAACATTAAAGTAATGAAAGAGGTTATTTATCAAATTGTTCAATAAAAAGAAAAAGTGATGAATCTTGTTTTCACACCTGTTTGTCCACGTACAATCCCAGTGCTTCATCATTAAATGTTCATCTGAGGAGAAATAGTTCTGAAAGGTTCATTATGGACAGCAATCTGGCTACTAACAAAAGGAAAATATGAGGCTGAGTTCTTCCTACTTTTTTTCTCTTTAGGTGTGCTAATTTCATTTTCTTATGCATACTTAACAATTTTTTTTCTTATTTTCCATAATGGTTTCTTGCTATACTTTCAAATCTGGTTGAAAATAATGAAAGGGCTTACGAGTAGTTCTGGAGAAAACTGGTTGACAGATAAGGAAAAAGACAAATGGGAATGGATAAAACTCATGCAAATAGATAACACAATTACCTAGGACTTATTTTCATAGGAAATCATGCAAAAAAAACCCCCAAACTATTCCTACTCAACGCTAATGCTATCTCATCCTCCAAGGCCTGATAACAGAGCAACTACTGCAGCTCTGCATCTCCAATGAAAAGTAGCTACCACTTCCAGTGGAAATATGTGACACTGCTTTGGAGAGTTCCAAGCTAAACTGTGTGTGAGATATCTGCTTTTCACAGAAGAATTTTGCCTGAAACAGCTAGAATACTGACATATAGGACATAGCCCATTAAAAAAAAAGGTATTTTAAAGTGCTATGAATACTGTTTAAATGCAGACGGACAGCAAATGGAATAGCTTGCTGTGTCTCTAAAACCAGTCAGTAATAGGTGCTTCTACCTATACAGCACATTTGGAAGTGATTGAGAAAATGAGTGTTATTATTTGATTTTACAGTTTAGACAACTAAAGCTGAGAAATTAAATGGCCCAGGTAATGACCATCTGAAGAGACATTGTGGAAGAGCCTACATGTCTTCCTGGAAGGACAGTGTGTTCAGCAACATGGGGTGACTAAATTCTGTAATATCATCTGCTTATTTAGATTAGTGAGGGAAAAAACTCAGCCCATTACCCTAGTAATCATGTCTAAATGGACTAAACAAGAAAGAATAATTATATCCTTTTCTCTGTCTGTGGGAGTTTTGACCACATCATAACCATAGGGAAAAAACATCCAAAATCATCAGCTCCTGCCACACACCTGAGCTACATGGAGCCCCATGGAGATGCCTCTGTCAGGTCTGAGAATACCCTGATAAGCCAAATAGTAACAAGAGATACAAGACTGAAGTCCCTATTCCCTGGGATCAGGGATGTGTCTTTGCATATGCTCAGACATGTGTATGCCTGCTATGGCTAGAGGTCAGTGTGTAAAACCTCATATATGGATCTGAAAGCAACAAACATTGTGTAAGCCGTCACTTGCCCTGATCAGTGATTCTGGCATGTTTCCATTGCCCTTACCTGTCACTGTTGTGAATGATATTCGTTTTATCTGTTATGTATTTAGATGTTCTGTGTAATTCCTTTTACAGGTAACATCTATAGAGCTCCAGCACTGACTCTGGAGATTGGTATAAGGAGCTGAGATACAGTGGCTCATGCAAGTGCTAAGAAAAGTCAACAGGTAGCAGGCAACCCAAGGGCCAAAGAAGACTGAGGAAAATTTTTATGACTAGAAAATCACTGACTCAACCACATATGAGCCTAGAAGCAAATATCAACTTCAGGTTTATATGTGACAGTGGGAGAGTTGTTTATAAATGTATTCTTCCCTGTATGCCTGTGCCAGTTTTTTGCCTTTTCATGAATCCTTTTCAGGATCTATAGTAACCTTAGCATTCAATATGGCTTTTGCTATCTGAAATATTTGGCACAAAGAACTTCAGTGGTGTCACATCTCTTGATGTGACCTCATATCTATAAGAAACTTTAGACCTCCAAGAGGGATTTCTTCTTGTCATTACTACTACAAGAGAGGATGCTGGTTTAGGTTGTTTGGGTTTTTTTGTTGTTTGCTTTTGCTTTGTTTGTTTGTGTTATATAAATAGGTCAAATTACAAACATTGCCACTCCCTAAAAATTTTCTTTCACTTGAAAACATGTGAGGTCTTTTTTATCAAATCAGACCCATATAACAGCTAGCCATAAAAAGTTGTTTTGAAATAATCTGAATGTTTTAATGAATTGAGAGTATTGAGACACTTTCCCACTTATCTGCTTTGTATACATATTTTTATTAAGACAAATTATGAATAGTAAATTCTTCAGGTAATGATCAACCTTGAAGATTTCTCACTAGACCTATCTGTGGAAGACTTTACCACAGACAGAATTCTCTGAATCAAAAAGTCTTTTTCAAAAGCTACAGAAAAAATATCTCATTAAACAACAACAACAAAGAAAAAAATATAATATGAAAGATCTTGGCAGCCTAGAAGCAAAGATGGTTTCTTTATCTCTCCTGGGATGTTGAGACCAGTCAGGCAAATGATTATGTGATAATATGTATCAACAAGCAAGGGGACATCAGGAAGAACTGAGATGATCAAAGAATGCAAATGTTTCTGAGTGCAGCTAAAGAGAATTCTGCAAGCTGTCTCATGCTTGCAAAAGGCAAAATGCAATCTCAAGACATATAGAATAAAGTTACACCTGTGGTCATGGTGACGTATTATGAAGATATACTACCTATAAAGTGAGGTGAGACTGGGAGGTACCTAATGGCTTTAGCAGTCTTACAGAGTACCTAAATCATTACCCCTGGAAGGTGTTTATTTTCACAGAGCAAGAAGAGGTTGCACAGAGGTGTCTGAGGATGATAGAAAAACTTGCAGTAAGTGGAGAGGAAAGGATGTAATTACACATTCATCCACTGTATAATTTCAGTGTGTGTCAGCATCTTCGATGTTATGTGCAGTTCTAGTCCCTTCATCTCAAAAAGAATGTAGCAGAATAGGAAAAAGCTTAGAAACAGAAAAAAAAAATAAAATTGGAACAGCTCCTGAACAAGCAAAGATTGAATAGAGTAAGTCTTCTCATCTAGGCAAAGAAATGGCTGAAGGGTTGTATGATAGAGCTGTATAAATATTGTGACTGGCATTAAGTCAGAAAAGAGAAAATAATTTTTATTTATGTCTTAGAAAAATTATTTAAGGCCATAATGAAACCAATCTAGCCACAGGATACTGTAGACGCTAGAAATTTGAGAAACAAAAAAACTCTTGATCCTTTGGATCAGGAAAGCCAAGAGCTACAGACTGCTGGGTAATTAAACAGGAAAAGTATTTTTCTTCATATGCTTGTCTTTCCCTTTTGCTCTTCTGTGGACAACTGGTGCTGGTGAAAGCTGGAAACAGAGCTCTGCATTTTGCTCCCTGGCTCCATGCAGCCATTCTTACATGCTTGATTGGTTTGCACCCTGGCCCTTAGGTGATGAAACCTCTGAATTTCCTGTATCTAACAAATGTGTCAGACTGGGTAAAGATGCAGTCATAAATTACTTACCTTTCTGGTGTTCCCAGAAAGGTAAGTCCAAAAATATTGGAAAATGCAGTTATGTTTACTCATTTCTGACTTGACAATAAAATGATAATGCATCGTCCATAAAGTTCAATGAGATGCCAGCAGAAATAAGGTCATTTTAATGGTATATAGAGCCAAATTTTGCTTCACTCTATGGTCAGGATGATGCAGCAGAATGCAGTGTGGAATAAAAAACTTAGGGTTTTTTTTCTATTACTTCACACATGACTAAATACATATTTATCAAAGGTTTTGTTTCCTAACCTCATGTTTTCTCTTCCAAGGATAAAGCATGCAGATGAAAAATATGTCATAGAAATTACAAATGGGTGTATAGGCTATGGGGAAATGATGTATGTAATGAATTAAATCTGCAGATTAGATAGGGAATACTAATGAGTTTAAACAATATCAGATCAGGGTACTCAGATTCACCAGAATCACTGAGCCAGAGCAGGTTGTGTTCTCTCATTCTTTCTCTCTCTCTTTCTTCTTCCTCTGCAGCCTGAACAGATTAATTGCTGGTTCAGTGCAAGGTTAATAATCACTACCAACTGCCAGATTCACTTAAGAGTTTACAGAAGAGATATTAACAACACACTGATATTGCAGAGCTTGGATCTTCTGAGAAGTCATCTCTGCCAGGAAAAGAGGGAACTGAGACTCAGAGTCTCTTGCAGAAATACAGGTACCACAGCAATTCAGCTACTTTAAACAAACAAACACACAAACAAAAATAAAAACCACTCAAAAAAAACCTCCCTAAAAATTATGCCCCTTCCTTGTCCTTACATAATGAGCACAGAAATAGGTTTAGAGAGAAAGGGGACTGGAAGGGTGACATACAAGTTTCATTCTTTATTCTGAAATATTTTAGCAGAGTTATTAATATCCTGAAATATTTCCATGAAGGTATTAATATTGAGTGACTAATTTTATGGAGCTTCATGAATTAGAAAAGTCATAGGATTCAAGCCAGAGGAGTGTGTGTGTGTGTGCGTGCG
>VXBU01017254.1:150611-205630 GCA_013400315.1 Bombycilla garrulus
TGTGTGTGTGTGTGTGTGTGTGTTTAAATGTGGGGCAGAAGAGTAAGGGCCATTATGGACTATTGAACTGATAGAGATGAAACATCCTAAAGAGTAGCACTGCAATGAATCGGGCATAAGATGTCCTTCTTAAGAGCAAAAACAAAATAAAATATTTTCCTTGTTTAGGACATAAGATAGCACATCCTTTAAAATAATTAATTTAGAATCTGACAATTCCAAGCATAACCTTCTTCAGTGATTAATACAGACCTGTGCTTCTTCCAGACACATATCAGGGAATCTGAAACAACTCTCTGGGGGGAAAAACAAACAAACACATAAACCTTATTGTCTCATGCACTCCTGTTTCCAGTAATAACTGCTGGGGTGAGGAAGGCTGGTACACCTTTGAATACTAGCACCTTGATTGTCTTACTGCAGTTTATTCAAAAACAAAGACAACAGTCTTTAGGCTATGCTGTAGTTTCACATATCCACTTCCTTGTTTTCTGTGGGGAGGTGGCCACTGCACTGGGTCAGTGGGGCAGAGAATCATGTTGGTTTCTGCTGTGCCATCACTCAGTGTGGCCTGCCTCAGGCCCTAGTGGCCATGGCTCCAGCACCAGTTTCTGCTCATCTGTCCCATCTTCAGGAGGTTATCCCATTTTTAGGAGCCTATCTCCAGTTAGGAGCTTCATCTTTCTGAAACTTAATTCTGCTTTTTGGGAACAGTCCAGTTGAACACCAGCTCTTCAGGCCCCTGAAAGCCTCACTCTTTTCACTTTAGTAGCCTTTGTGCAGAAGGGTAACATATGATGAGCTTTTAAATAGGTGATTCTGTCTTGTGCCTCTGTATGATGTGGCACTTTTTTTTAATCTGGCTGTTATCAAAATCTACTACCAGCCTGTCCTGGCCACAGAAGTAGCAGGCTTTTGTCGGGGAATTCAAAAGTTCACTTTTGTATGTTGACCCCCCAGCACACATGCATTCAATTAGTAGTCTCCTATTAGCCTTCATAACTTAATCCTTTTTTCCTCTGAAAGCAAGTAGCACTACTCACATGAGGGAGACCAGAAAAAACACATTATGTCCTGCAGCAGCATTCCGTGCTTTCACACGACCACTGAAGACAGACCCTTTGCAGAAAAGGCTCACAAACCCTTCTCTTATACTTTTATATATTCACATTATATCCAGATAACTTAAATCCTTCCTAAACCCCTGCTCTTAGAGTTTCTTTAAGGTGAGAAAGCTTTACCAGTCAAAAAGCAACCAGGTTTAGGTAGCTATAAGCTGAATAAAGCCTTTACTCTCACTCCAGAATAAAAGGGAACTGTGCTGCAGAAAAGTCATCTCTTTTAAATGACTTTAAAGGTACTCCTCAGCAATGTCTCAAGAGGCTTTATACATTCCTATTTCTCCCATACTTAGGACCTTACCTAAAGTCAGCATTTAAGCTTGAATCAGGCTTCAATTTGGAATTTAGTAAAAGGTACCTACTTGAAACATCTTTGACTGTCTCTCTTGCAGAGTGACAAATACAGGTCTTTGTTCTTCTGCCTCATCACTGAGGCTTTCACTGAATGAAAGCCATCATTGAGTGACCAGTGACTCACTGTCTCAGTCAATATCACAGACTTTTTGTGCTTCAATTCCTCCTAACATTAGATGCAATGATGTGGAAAATAACTAACAAAAAAAATTTTAAAAGGTGACATTTTTCTTAAGGTACTTTCTTAAGTTTCTTTTAAAGCAGAATCTATCTCAGAGAACTAGATCATAACATCTGCCTTTCAGTGTTGCATTCTTCAGTTCCTAATTTTTTAGCAAGGGATTTCTTTTTGCCACAGCAATTTAAGATACAGTAAATGTAGAGATCAAATCATGCCATGCCCAGCTTCATAACTGTCTGCTGAAGTCTGATTCCAGAGAAATTATTGATTTTTTTGTTGCTATATTAACATGTGAATCTGAGAAAACAAATTAAAAAAAAACTAGAATTTTTCAAATTTTTATTTTTTTACCATCTCTAGATAAACATACAATATACCTGTATATAGCTTTATGTATTTTTTATTCAGTGATGTAATTTTATAAAACCATCATAGGCCACTATCAACAAGCAGTTAAAACACTTTCTAATAATCATCTATCTCATCAAACAGGCTTTCTTTCTGAGTTTCTAGCAGAATTTGTTTCCCTAGATACAGTAGCTCTAAAACCTATCCCTCATGAGAGTTCAGGTTTCATGAATGCAAAGCATCAGTTACTCCCATACATACCATACCTCATTTTCCTGTGGGAAATACAGTCAGCCTTGACTCCTCTAATACAAGCCAGAAGAAAATAGCAGATCTATCTTTGACATGTCACATGGGAAAAGACTGGTTTTCTGAAAGAATCTGCCTTTCTGACTCTGCTGTGTGACACATTTCTATCCCTCTTTGAGTATAAAAGGGGACATTTTGGAGTTGCTCCAGCAGATACTTTTAAGGCTGAAAGTTCACTGTATCTACATGAGTAAACAGTACCCATCTGTGGGGTTGGACAAATCATATAAGCTTGCCTTTTCAATGTCCAATATAAATATTAAGCAGCAAAGGAAGTGTGCTCAGAGTTACACAGATATTTGGCAGAAAATAGTGAATTATGTCTCAAAGAGTTAAACATCCTACTGAGGAATCTAATTTAGGATTGAAATTGGCCTGGATCTCTATATGATCTATGGACACCAGTAAACACCTAAGATTTGAATCACTTTCTACACAAGGTGATTCATCTTTTAATTGATCATACAGCATGCTTATTGTGGCTATGTTTCTTACTGAAGATCTCAGGAGCATATAATTAAATCATAATTACAAAAAAAAATAAAGTCCAAATTCTATTTAAGTAAGCACTTCACACCTATACAGCTTTGGGGTCTTTGAGAAATTGCACCACTGGGAATTTTCTTTAGAAAATCCTTCCTCAGGTTTCTTCATGTACCACTCAATGTTGTCTTTTATTATTTTATATTTCTTTACAAATAAAATTATTCTGAGATAAATCTGCAATTTCTTGCTAGTAAGTGTATTCTATGTATTCCTGAGTCACAGATATCTACATGAAAGATGCGTTTACAGTAAGACCTGAATGAAATGAATTTGTGTTTCTAGAATGCCTGTCAATGTAACACCACTATCCTGTTTGATATACTTCCTTGGAAAGTAAATTTACATTTCCTCAGAAAACTGCAAAGGTGAAAAATATTAAAAACCTATTTCCAATATATATTAAATACAGATGGCAGGAAGAACTACTTGTTATGCACTGTTTGTATGTCTTGAACAATGCCTCATTTTTTCTCATCTCAACCATTACTATTAGTTAACTTTTATTTACTGTTTCTGCATTTTTTTACTGGAAGAAGGGCAAAGTTCAAAACTGGAGTTTTAGCTTTTCCATCTTTCTGTTCTCTCTCCTTCATTTCATATCTTTTCCACCCAATGTTGGTGTTTAATACTTTGCATTTGCTTCAGGGTGAATAAATGAACTATGATATATTGACTTGCAAAGTCTTATTATACCCAGAGCATGTAGAGCTGTGTGAGGAAAAGGATACAAAGTTCTAAAATCATAATCAAATCATATGACATCATGTCGTTTTCAGAATGCTTTCTCTGTAATTTGTAGATTAATTCTTTTTGTTTTATGAACAGATTATCAGTAGGGTTGAAAATATGTACTTCAATTAAGATCTCTCTCTTCATATTTAAAATTATACATTAAGCATAAAACTAACAGAGCTTTTTTTCCTGGAACTAATCACTTTTTGTTGTTTATATTACTTTATTTTTTTATTCTTTGGCTCTTAATCTATTGAATAGTGACACTTTGAACAGAACTGTTGCAAAAAATCATGAGTGCCAGCATTAACATAAAGAACTTGAACATAAACCAAGATACAATTCAGGCCTTGATACTGCAAGCATTTATCCACAAGATTAATTAAGATGTGTACATAAGACTGACTTAGATGGCTGTTGACTATACTATAATCTCTGATTTTCCAAGCAATTTGCAAATTTCAGCCCCCAACACTGGAAACTGGGAATAGAACAGCTAGAAGCAACATCAAACCATAAAAAGATACACATATATATATATAAATGTGTGTGTGTGTTTGTGTTTAAAATAAAGATCATTTAAGGTTTATCCTGATGAAACCTGACCACCATAGACTGTCACAGAAAAACAATCAAACAGCTATTGTCAAATCAGGTGACAGTCTGAGTTTAGTAAACATCTCTTTTCTATTCACTGCCATTGATCGCTCATCTGACTGAGTAAACAACAATGAACGAAGAGAGATTTCTTAGGCTTTGATCAAAAAAAGTGGGAAAAACCAGCCAGCCAAACCTCAGTTGGTCAGGAAAAACACTTATTTACCAAGGATTGCAGTGAAAATACTGTAAACACTTTCTTTAGTCATATTTTTGACAGGAAACTGAGTTGCTGCTCTTGTTTTGAAGTAATTCTAATTGCCAGGTTTCAAAATATTATAATCAATATATGTTAACATGTGAGAAAACTTAGACTTTAAAATCCAGGTGTTTCTACATTAGACCTGTTTGGTAGTGCCATATTTGTACAGCTATGACACTGTTGGAACAAACCTGGGCGAGTTTGGTAGAATACGGACTTCTGAATGCAGCTTTTACATCCTCAAAAGTTTAATTTACATCCTAAATCATTATGAGATTACTGTTTAAAAAAAGATACTAATTTTATGTACAGCTTGGCCTTATGTAGAAGTGTTGCTTGCCTCATTGGTATTTAATCCATATTTTTGAATATGGTCTGTAAAGCAAGACAAAAATATGGCACTTAATGTTAGCAACAGTTTGGATTCTATCTAAAATGATCATTTAAAAATCTTACAACCTCTCTTGTTTGAAGTTTTATGTGTTTGTATTTTTCACTGTCTTAGACCCTTCTTGTTAACCCACTGTATTAATCAACCAGCATTTGTCAAGGAAGAAGCCAGGTCTGCTACTTTTGACAGTAATTTCCAACCAAATTACCTTTGTTTGCATGGAATTACGAGTGTGATCCCTTGGAGACAAATGTGACTAGTAGACTCTAGGTGGTGAGCAGCAGGAAAGAGACCCTGCTTCTGCAACACATCTCCACAGAGTTAAGAGCACTCTGCATGTAGTTAGGAATGATGCTGGTTCTGCCTTGGTAAACATACTCCATAGGCAGACAGCTTCAACAAGTGTGTTTAAGAAACAGACTCTGCTAGGCAGCACATGGTCTCTTGAACAAGGGAAAAAAAATCAATATATCGAGGAAATTTCTACTGCAAATTTCAGGTTGTCATTAACCTTTTCCGTACCACCATGACAGAAAAAGGACAAATTTAGCAAGGAAATGTCAATTCAATCTAAAATGAATCTGTTGCTGAAACCTAATTTAAGAACTGGCTCTCACTTTATCAAAACCCTTTTATTTAAATGCGTAGAATCATAGAATAGTGTGGGTTTGAAAGAATCTTAAAGTCATCTAGTTCCAACCCCCCTGCCATGGCCAACAACACCTTCCACTAGACCAGGTTTGCTAGAGTCCCATCCAGCCTGGTCTTGAACACTTCCAGGGGTGCTTCTATGGGCAACCTGTTCCAGTGTCTCACCACCCTCATGGTAAAGAATTTTATATATATACATATATATAATCTAAACCTCTTCTCTTTCAGTTTAAAGCAACTCTCCCTTGTACTACCACTACACACTCTTATCAAAAGTCCTTCCACGGCTTTTTTGCCCCCTTTAGGTGCTGGAAGACTGCTATTAAGATGTTCTCAAAGTCTTCTGTTCTCCATACTTGACAATGCCAACTCTCTCAGCCTTCATAGGAGTGGTGCTCCAGCTGTCTGATCATCTTCTGTCTCTCCTCTGGACTCTGTCCATCTGTCCCATGCACTTCATCTGCTGGGAGCCCCAGAGCTGGATGCGTGTCCCAAGGTACGGTGTCATGAGGGCAGAGTAGAGGGGCAGAATCACCTCCCTCAATCTGCCTTCTGCAGTTCTTTTGCTGCAGCCCAGAATACAATTGGTTTCTGGACTGTGTGTGCACGTTTCCAGCTCCTCCTGAGTTTGTCATCAGCCAACACCTTCAAGTCCCTCCTCTCAGAGAATCTGTCAATCCATTCTCCTCCCAATATATGCCTGTGCATGGCATTTCCCCAACTAATGTGTTTGACTTTAATCTTGGCCTTATTGTATGCCATGAGGTTTGCACAGGCCCTCCTCTCAAGCCTGTCATGATCCCTGTAGATGGCATCCCTCTACTCCAGCATGCTGGATACACCACATAGCTTTGCGTTATCCGCAAACTTGCTGAGGATGCACTCTATCCCACTGTCCTTGTCAACAACAAATTTATTAAACTGTGCTAGTTCCAACATTCACCCTAGAGAAATACCATTTGTCACTGACCTCCACCTGGACTTGGAATGCAACTTGTGAGTGTGACCACCCAGCCACACTTTTTTATCCACCAAGTGGTCCATCTGTCACATCCACCTCTCTCCAGCTTGGAAACAAGGATTCAGTGTGCATGAATAGAGGCATTTAAATTAGGCCCCCAATTAAGCTGGTTTACTGATTGAAGGGTATTGAATTCCCTCTCCAGGCTCTGGGCTTGTCCCACTGCCACTGGCATCAAATTGGTAGGATTGGGATGGATTGAGGTTCTTCTGCAGAAACTTTAAAGCCCTCTTCACCAGCTGAGCAAGCCAGTTACTGAGGATGTTCTTCTCCTTCTCTTACACAGACCCCATCAGCCTCTAGAGGAGTAAGTTTCTCAAAGCGAGGCCTGTGGCCTAAGTAGTTGAATCCCTGGCTGTGGCACCACACAGTACCATAACAGATTGTTGACTTGCCTGTGCTTGCATACTCCAACATTTCTTTCTACATTAACATAATTTGAAAAACACTTTTTCAACTGAAATGTGAAAGAGTGGTGGGAGGTGTTAAGTGGGACCAAGTGGGGAAAGGATGGACAAGGATAAGTTTTCCCTTAAACTTTGCAGTAGTACGGTTTTATTACTTTAACCTAACTTTTTGGTTAATTATTCATCAAATAATGCAATACATATTTTAGTGTGTTTCAAGCAGAAATCTAGATTTCAAAATCACATTGAACCTTATATTCTGAATAATTATAAGTGCTTTCATCTGTGACACTTGAAAATGCTGACTTATTTAAAAGTTTCTGTTTAGAATTTTCGTGGAACTAAGAACATCTAATAATAACCTGGTGGTTGGTAAATGAACACTACTGTCCCAGCGACAAAACCACTGGATTTAGCCTGATAAAATAAAATTTTAAAAAATTAAATTCAGCAATTCCTCTGTTGCCATCATCTGCTCCTGAATGTGTTCCTACTGAGTTTGTTATTGCAGAGTGTGGCAGATGTTGCTATACTGATTGCAAATTTCTTATTTATACCACGTAAAATGTGCAATTTCAGGTCAGTTACTCAGATCTCAACTGAGCCAGATTTCTAAGCATGTGCTTAACCTCAAAGTGACTTAGAACAATAAAAATGAGATTGCCATAAACAGGAACTAGAGACTGCAAGACACTGGAGTGAACTGGGACCTTGGAAGGAGCTAGAATTCAGCACAGGTAGCACAATATATTAGGGCTTATTATGTGATCCTGACTGGGAGGCATATCTCCTGTATAATTCTCCATAGGAATACAATTCTGCCTCTGAATATGTACAAGCAGGTGATTAACCACATGAGAGAAGCAAAACCAAACACCAGTCCCTATTTCAATGACAATATTTGAAGTCTATTGATGGAGAATAGTCATTATGGCTGCTAATAAATAATGATCCAGTGATAGCAGACAACTATAGAGTGTAAGGGGAAATGTACTATTCTTTGTTATATATACAGTTTCATCCACAAGAAGGCAGTGCATTGTATTTCTCATCTATGATACATCTGTGATAAACAACCTTAGTACTGTCTTCTGACAGGATATTTTATTTTTGCTGCTTTTGTTGGATTATTTTTATTTTTTTTGAGAATCCCTTTTCCTGAAATCCATTGTATCAGTTATCATCCTGGGACTTTTCTAAAAGATCGCCATTCAAAATGCCTAGAATGCAAATAGTGTCTTCCATGTTATTGTAGTTTTCTAGCTCACTCTCTGTTAAATTTTTCAATTACACTTTTTCTTAGTGCTACATTAAAAATGAGGCTCTTTCTCTCAGACTAAATACTATGTGTTTGACATTTCTTTTCATTTTGAAGGAGGTTGCATAGTTGACTTACCAAGCAACAATTTTCAGTCTATAAATATTTTTCATTCAAAAACATGAAAACCTTTGTCACAGTTTATTACCCTTTTGACAATACAGTGAAACATATTAAAAGAAAGTCCCTACATAAAACGCTCTGCAGTTTAGTGAATAGCAAACTCTCTTGCTATGATGAAATTCCTAATGCCTCTGTACAAGCGTGACAAAGAAGCTGATATTCCACCTCCTGAGCTGCCACTGTCATGCTAGGTGTTTACACGGAAGTTTGCAGTATCTCCACAGCCTTTTAAAAATAAAAGACTGTTATTTTGAAATAAATACTCTAGCTGGTAAACCCACAGTGAACTTTCAGAATTGGCTTTTAGGTTTTAAGGCATATGCATATGTATTTATATGCTAAGTGTAAGATGAGTAAATATAAGGAGCTTTTCTTTATTATTCCTATAAAATATTCTTTGTGTATTTATTTATATTTATTGCATATTATCATATTTTTTTCTATTTTCTCTGCATTTTTTTATGCTTAGACATGGAGGACTTAATAAACAACTACCAAAAGGTGGAATAATAAATAGCATAGAGTCAGATACATAGAATTTAGAACAATCTTACAAAAGAACCACACTATGCACATGGAACATATATTGAACATTTAACATAAAAACATAATTTTCAAAAACTATAGGAAATCTGCTGGAAATATTATCAACAAGTTAATATATGGAGCCAGAGATTCAAACTTCATGGAGAAAACTCATTTCAGGTAGCTACTTCAAGTCCTCATGATTTTCTTCCATTTCTCTTCCCAGCTATAATAGATTTGGCTTCCATGATTCATCCAGGGCAAATGCATTATTAGAAGATTGCCTGAGGTTAAAGCTTCTCTTATTTAAAGCCTTTTACTCGGTTTTATTCCCTACATTCCCTTCAGAGCTCCATGAGTATGTGATAGTATCAGCCAATCATTCAAAATGCTAGAAGTGAATACTTTAATTTTTTATGAATAATATTTCATTAAAGATAATAAAATATTAAGTTTTACATGTGCTATTAAATCTTTTAACATTGTTGCATTCATAAATCTTATAGATTATAGGTATTTACTAAAAGCAACACGCTTGGAATTATTCTCTAATTCCAAGCCAAGTGGCATAGACTAGCATCATCCACAGCATACAACAGTCTGTACTGAGTCTCCACTGAACCCTATATCATGTCCTTCTATCTCAGTATTATCTTGTGTGTGTCCAATTCAAAACACATAAAATAAGACAGTGGTTGTGTTGCATGGCTGCAGAATAATGATCTCATAGCACTGAATAGAGAGGGTGAGTTATGTGTGTAGAAGTATAACATCAAAGTGTCAGAGCAAGTAAAGTTTCCTGGGTAATGGAAGAACTTGGAGGAAGTGACCTTGTACAGTCCTTTAAAAATCACATATTTGTAGTGATTTCTGCTGCATGGTCCCCGCTGAAAAATCTCTGGCATTTTCTTCTATGGTACTAGTGTTAAGCCCCAGTTCTTGTATTACTTTTCCCTGAGGTGAGCACAAAGGAGAACCAGAAAAAAATTCCCAGAAGGTTAAAACCCAAACTTTACTGGCAAGCTTTAGAAGATCAGGAATTGGATAAAAGTTAAAACAAACATTCAATCAAAATAAATCTTCTCAGAGAGCTTTGACTTCTCCAACCCTACCCATCCAACCTTAAGTTATCCATACTTCAAGAGAGGAAAATAGATGTAGAAAAAGGAGAGAGAAAATCAAGAAATAGCAACATCCTTGGATCCTAATGTGGTCTCAGCTACCATAAAATCCAAGGACAACAGGGATGTGACCATGTCCATCTCAGGCCAATGGGTTTCATGTGCTCTGGCCTCCTGTGACCAACCCCACCCTGGTGGGAGTTTCCAGTCATCTGGCCACTCTGGGGCTCGAGTGAGGCAAAATATTGTGGAGATTGATTTCCAGAACTCTGGTGAGACCCACAACACTTGCAATAATGTTTAGTAACACTAAAAATTTTAAGGTTTACCTATGAAAAGAACAGATTCACACTCCTTTGTTCAACATTTTGGAAAAGGAGTACTAACTTTTCTCCTTGGTTTTATGGAGTGAAATCCTTGCACACAGCAGATTCAAACCAAATTATCTCAGAGTATGCAGGTGATACCCCCGTGGCAGTCTGTAATAGAAGTTCTCATACAGCTTCAGAAATATTTTACAGAGACATGGTGGAAAAGCTCAGAAGACATGTAGTGTCTTATAAACCCATTCTGCTTCCTATCCATGATCTTCCACTACAATATTTTTCTTCCTTTTTAGTTTTGATTCCAAGTGTCTTCTATGTCTTAATCTCTGTTGTGTCCTTGGATGAGCAGTGGGACCAGCTGCCCCACTGAGAGCATCATTCTAACCTCTGAAAAGAATTTAAAGGAAAGTTATCTAAAGAACTGTGAAAAAGTTGTCTCCAGCTGGGATAAAATTTCAAAAAAAGTTAATCAAGGCCCAGTTTACTACACTTATTTTAAGTGTACCTTCTGCAGTATTGGAAATCAAACTTCTTATGGAAGTACAACAAGGTTGGCCAGGATATTTCCCCAGCAATAAATGAGTTGGACATTGTAGGAAGTTTAATATGTATACGTAATACTTTTAATAAGTATAAATTAAATGTATGGAGCCCAAATAGTAAATCTCTTTTTCTTCCTCTTGGATATTTTAGTGCAGCTTATTTGTAGACATGACTCCAAAATAAAGACTGACAAATAAATATTGGTGGTTACAACTTGTGTTTTAATGTGCAGTGGAGACTTTGCACAATGCATTCATTACACCTTTTTCAAGGTCACCTTTTCTCTTGTATTCATGCTTTTTTGTTTGTAATTATTCAGATCACAATGATCATTGTGCATATGCAATTAGAATTACTGGGACTAGAACTTATATGCACATAACAAGATGGCTAAAGTGAGCTTTTAGTCTGCAGGTACACTGAGAATCACAGGCATATCTTTAGCCTGTTCCTTGCATATTTTAAGGGGTTTTGCACTTAATTCATATAATATGCAGTCCATTAAATCTAATATTACTATTCCTATTGCTTGTGCATAAAGAACATAAGTTCCACTGGAAGACTGTTTTTTTTTTTTTCCTACGACATCCCGCTGACCCTTCCTTTTCTGACCTGCTCAGTGGTGGGTCCCCAGGGTGTTCTTCTGGAGGTACCACTTATACAGTCCAAGACTGGCTATCCAGAGGTGCCCATGTCATTCCTACAACTTGGGACAGGATGTGTGCAAGCAGTTGCTTCCTTTCCCACCATTTGCCATGGTGGGAGACTTTGTACAAATGGGTTACCCAGATCTGCCTCATCAGGTCTGGCGTCTTCCAGTTTTTGCCTCAGCACTTTTCCCACAGTCTTCACAGCAGAGTCTTGCCCAGTGTGCTAATTCCAAGCCTTTCACCTCCATGTAGGCCTGAAATTAACATCTTCCTGTTTGCCATCTGTGCCTGTCGTGGCACTTTATCTTACGGGGACAGTGTTTATGAGACATTTTAACTGCATGCTTTCAGTCCTGACATACACACATTCTTCCTAGAGAGAATTCATTCTTTAAAATATGACAAAAAAAAAAGGTCCAACCTTCATGAGATCATTGCATTTTGATAGTGCTAAATGTTTCTAAATCAATTTCCATAATTTCAGCTATTTATTTGGAAGATCAGATTGTGTGCTAATGTCACAAGAGTTTTGTAAATTGAAACTCCAAAAAGAAGTAGTTAAGCTATCAAAACCCCCAAACAAACCCAGACCTCACCATCATGTTGTATTCAAGAAAAGGGGAAAAAAAAATCTCCAATGACATGCATAAGATCCCCAAAATTTTATCCAAAAATCAAGAGATACATCAATTGAATATTTCTATCAACTGAACTGATTAGACAATTTATAGAAAGAACCGGGAATAGAAAACCTATAAATTTTGCTCTGGGGTCAGCTAGGCTAAACAGAAGCTCATCCACAGCAAATATACTACATAACAGATGATAGATGTACATGTCAGAAATATAAAAGTCCCATCAAAAAGACCTTATGCAGTCTCCAGAGTTTATGGACAGTGGTAATAAAATCCATTATCCACAAATTTAATTCTTCACCTTTCTTGTTTCCCTACATATCCTTTCCAAGTTTCCATCACCAGTGTCTCTCTCCCTACTCAAAGACAAATCTGTAGCATTATTAACTGTCAGATTGTCCTCTTCTGGTAAACTTATATCTAGCCATGAAAGCAGCAGTCAGTATCCACTCTTTCTATTTCATGCATGTGAATTTATTTATGACCAAGACCATTTAATAAAATGTAGATCGTTTTCTTCTTATATTTATTGTAATTAACTGTTTTAACAAGTAATTGCTCAGTAATGCTTTTCTTCTAATTCAAGTATAGTATTTCTGTGAGAACTTTTTTTAGTTCATTCTTATTCTGTTTCTGGTGCTTTCTCTTTTAGGAGTTCCAAATGAACATTATTAAGAAGCAGTTTATTTGTCTGGTATCCTCATCATTTTTTACTGCTTTTGGAGCAGCAGATGGTGATTAGATAATTCTATAGGGCTACAACTTGTAATTAATTTGAACTGAGGTATAAATATCAGTGTTTAAAATCATATGTTTGAGCTGTCCTCTCTTCCTAAATGTTTCAACAGCCAGAGTTTTCACAGTATACAACGGGTTGTTGATCATTTAGTCTTCTTAATCCTAATCAATAAAGTAATTGAGCAATGGCCTTTGAAAATTGCTTTTCCAATATTTATTTCATATTCAGACTAATAATCATCTGTTCATACAATTTTCAATGTTTATCTGTAACATTGCCCTTGCGAAAACTTACCTTATAGTCAGCTAGTATTGATAGTGATTGTCCCATTTTACGTTTTGGTCAGTATAGAACCTTTTCAGATTTTGAGAAATTTGGCCCTTAGACTTATTTGCTAATAATTTCAATATACTATGCCTTGGCTTTCCTACTTAGTTCCACAGTTGTATTCAGATTAATTAATAATAGTTCCAAGATTCCTATTTGTATTTAAATATATTTATTTTTTGATTTATTTCAAATACATTTGGGGAAATTCATGGACAGTACTAATCCTCATTTTAAAAGCAAATATTTTGAAAGAACTCTGTTCGATTTTGCCATCATTTGCAGTCACAAGCAAAAGACCTGAGAGAGGAACGGCATTATGCAGCACTTTTAGCAATAAAATAATTTCCATATTTGTTATACTGATGATTGAGTAAGTGCGTTTCTGGGGGAGATCCCTTATTCACAGTGCCCTGCTGCAAGGCCTTATGTGTTCCTAATGTTATTCCATAAAACTGTAATTGCTACACATGATCTGGCACTGCATGACATGGACAAAAACAATAACCAAATCTTAAATCCTATAATGATTAAGGCAATACTTACACCTTACATTACACCCTTTGACTTCACTGGCACATACCCCACTTATGCTCAATTTACCAATCATCTTCTTATGGCATTCCCTTGTCTCTTTTCAGCTACTTGTGTTTGGGGCTTTCAGGTCTTCCCACAGATAAAAGGAGTCTTTTACATTACCTTGATGTCTGAAATGTCACTGCATTGGAAATTACTTTAAGGCAATTCAGTCCAGACTTTCTGTTTTATAAACAACTCTTTCAAAAGACTGGGAAGCTTTTGAAATTAAAAAAAGAAATACATGAATGAAAACAAGATTCTCAAATTTATTTTTATTTTACAGTAGAGCAAAATTAAAACAAGTAAAGAAGACAGACCACAAGTATAAAGGTTTCTGCACCTAACTTCAATCCTGCAGTCTGTCTGCTTAAACTAGAGTATCCCTGTTTCTCACTGTCATAACTGTGGGACCTATCACTTCCCCTTGGCTAGTTATACAGTCTATTGACCCTTCTGTTCCTAAATATGCTCAGTAACTCCCCAGGCAATCTATCTCACCTGCTGACCACAAAATAACATAACATATTCTTGGAAAATACACTGCTGCATTTTGGGACTTTAAAATTACAGTAAAATAAGCTTACATTAAAAGCAGAAAGGATTTAGCTGAGCCTTGCAAATAAATTCCTACAGTAAAATCCTTTAAGCTTGGTGAGGGTTGCTAGGGAAAGCAGTAATGTGACACAGTAAACAACAAAACAAAACATGAATAAGTACACAATGAACTACAAAGCTGTGTTGGCAGAAAAATAGACAAAGGGTTCATTTTTCCAAAATGCATAATGAATGAGCAGGATCATTCCCATTTTCAGATATAAAATCAGATCTTTGGCTTAATCTCCTGGCAAATTATTGTGGATACAACAATCAAATCAAGTCAGCATTCTTGAAGATAAGCTAAAATGACAAATTAGTCTCTTTTTTTTTCTTTCAGCATCTGTGATAGCATTAATCATGTAACCGTGGCTTATTTATGATCCTTTCTTTGATCTTCACAATGCATATCTACTGGGAGAGTTGAAAGCAATAAAGATAATTTTGATGTATTTTTGGAAAGTGTACTATTTTTATGTGAAAATTTTGAAAAACCCAAAAAAAAGCATAGTGATAAAATATATGACTAATACTGAAAAAGTACAGCCCTTGCTTCCTTCTTAGGTAAGGGATTAGTTCAGAATTATCATTCAGGTACTCCTTAAGATTAGAGAGAAGCAATTTAATAATATAATAAAAAACTGAAAATAGCAATGTTACTAGAAATTGCCATTCAATAAAGTAAAAAAAAAAAATAATTAGAAGAATAAGAACACTGCATCATTTCCTTATTTAGTAATAAAAAAACTGAAGTATAAAACTAAAGTTTACAAAGAACTGCCTTTCTACTACAAAAATGGCTAATATTATTCAATGATTGAGTCTCTTTGATCTGTAAAGTGGCATAAGAGCATTGTTTAGTACAACCAAACTGAAATTTCAGAACACTTTTTCCCTAGCCATAGAATACAAACTGGGATATTGAGTAGAAGGGATTTGCTTGATATCTATAATAAAGAAAGGAAACCAAAGTTACAATCATTGTTCTGCTTCAGTGTCCCAAGCTGACTACAGAAAGGAAATGTACACAGTTACAATGCTGTCAATGATTCTCATTCTCCATCTCTGTGGAAAATATCGTGAATTATTCATAAAAATAGCTTCATCAGAAGGGGAAAAGATGGAAGATGGGGGTTCTTTTACAACATTTCACTTATGCATTTTAAAAGGGGGAAAAGTAATTCTAGGCTTAAGTTTTTCAATATTTATGTAGAATGAGGTTATAGTTACGATTATGTGTGTATATTCTCAGAGAGTTTACAAAGTAATGAGTACTCTGATCCAATATAATTTAGTATATCTCAAAAGAATGCATGATTTTCTAGCCCTAATGAATGCAGTACTTCAAGTCTTCTTCCATCTGGACATTTGTTATTCTGCAGCACATTTGAGAATAATTTGGAGTTTCACTTTGAAAACATATGATATTTCATATAGTTTTTAAAGAGATTTTTCATTTTGAAGAACTCTTGATTAATGTCTTTGTTTGCCCAATTCCTTCTGCTGGCTCTTAATTGTTTCTCGTATTAACAGTTTTAATGAATTTAGAGCCAAAGTCTATTAAAAATAAGTCTTTAATTCCACAGTAAAAGTTGTTGGACTCAGGGTTTTTCTAATCCCTTTAGCTACTCAATTCCCAAGATTCCTGGTTGACAGCAATTTTTTGGTCCAATTTCCTATGAGAAAATCCAAATTTCCCTCATTACGCCTAGCTAGGACCTTGAGAAAAGTGATAATAAAATATTTCACTGCTTATAGAACATTTCACACGTTCAAAGCTTTAGGGAAATACTAACTAATTAAATGAGTTGGACCTTCTTGTTGTTACCGCTGTTCACAGAGCATGCTCATTTCTGTCATAATTGCTCTTCCAGTGCTAATATAAAAATGACATTCAATGCATCTTGGCACAGTATTTCTCAATATAGAAATGGCTAAGAAAGTCTTGAAGTTGACAGATTAAGGGAAAATTTAAGAAACCAAGAGTATATCTCAAGGAGCTGTATCTAGTATCTTACATTAGCTATAGCTACAGACCACACTGGAGTCTTGTACAGACTTCTTAAATAGGATGGTAACAAAGTGCCCTGGTTTCAGCTCGGGTAGAGTTAATTTCTCAGTAGCTGTTACAGGGCCTTGTTTTGGATTCAGAATGAGAATGCTGTTGATAATACACTGATGTTTTGGGTTTTTTGCTAAATTGTGTTTATCCTAAGTCCAGGATTTTTTAACTCTCCTCATGCTCTGCCAGTGAAGAGGAACACAAAAGAAACTGGGCAGGAGCATAGCTGGGACAGGTGATCCTAATTGACCACAAAGATATAACACACCATAGAACCTCATGCCCAGCATATAAACCGGGGGGATGTATCTGGAAGGGGGGCCGATCTGGACTCGGGAAGGAGGGTCTGGCATCGGTCAGCAGGTTGTGACAGCTTGTAGTGCCTCATTTGTTTTTTATCTCATTACTGTCACTACTATAATTTATCATTATTACTGTACTTGTACTCTACTTTTGCTTAGTAAATTGTCCTTACCTCAAAGCCTACAAGCTTTACCAATCCTCCTCCCCATTCCACTGGATTTGGGGGAAGAAGGGGGTTGAGTGAGCAGCTGTGTTGCTCAATTTCCAGCTCAGTTTAAGTCATCACTCAAACATAGCAGCAAATAACAACCCAAGTGTTTACTTAAAATTTTGAACAATTTTGAGCAATTTTTTTCCCCACCAAACACCTACCTTGATACTATCCTTAGGCAAAAAAACAATATGATAATTTACAGCACTGCTGAGAATAGCTGAAATGAGATTAACTTGATGAACTTTTCTCTTTTTTCTTTTTTCTACTTTTTTTTTTTAAGTTTTCTTTTTTTAGCAAAGCTTTTCTTTTGCCTTCATTCTGTTTATACCTGAGCTCTGGAGGACTACGTACTATGTCCCAAGAGTGTATTTCTCCTACTATTCTTTTTGGGTTGCTGAGACTGCACCTTCTCCAGCCTGATTCTGGGCTTGGCAGGCATAACTCAGCCACAAATATCCTGAGCTGGTTTGATGATGGGGAAAATAAAGTAGCTGAGCAGCCAAATTTAGCATAATGCCATGGGGGAAAGGGAAAAAAGAAAGAAATTTTGCCTGTCTTTGGACAGTTCAGAAAGCATAGAGCACAGCATGAAATCTAGGCAGATCTGCAACACATTGAATACATCGGAGTTTTAAAACAGAGATAGAAATCAGCAGTTGAGAGCATTGAACTATAGAAAGAGACAAAAAAAATTTTAGCTAACCATAAAGTTACTATGGAATGTAGAATATATGTTCATCTCAGCATTATTTTCTTGTAGACATTCTAATATCAGAACATCTCCCTAATGGTACACCCTTAGCTTACTCTTCAACTAAGAATCCAAATACAACTGACTGTAAAAAATAGTTGTGAATTAGGTACTAAGGATGCTGATGGGATTCATTACACTCAATGTTTATTACCTTTTAGGCTTTTATTTATTTTACCTAGGTGTAATTAATCCTATTTCAAGTAAAAGAATCACTAAAGCCTTGCTGTACTAAAAAGCAGGTTGCCTACTTGGAGCTACAATGAATCTTTCAGTTTTAGGGGTAAAGCACATGTGGCTGTTAGGTCAGAGTTCTGTCAAATAGACAGTCCAAAAAACAAGATGATATTGTGGAACACCAAAGAATAAAGATTTTTTTTTAAGGAAATTATTAAGTATCTCAATAATGAGACACCTGGAGACTTATTTTCATTTGGGATTCAACTATCAAAAACTATTGTGGTTCCAAGTACCTTCACAAACCTGAGGGATTTATGTGTAAGGATCTGAATGTGGGTTCCACATTGGTATCTGATACCATTATTATCATTACACATTTGGATCAAAACATATCAAACATTGGCAAAAGAAATTGAGTTGAAAAAATTACCGTGCTTCTTATGCTTTCACATAAAGAAAGGAAAAGAAGAAGCCAGATAATACATGGAAGTATATAAAATTATGTTAAAATAGCAAAGTGAAGCTCATGAAATGGTTGCAAATTATTTTGTATGCTTTTGTTGCTGCACATAAAAAGACATAAATTGTTACATTGAATCACTGCATTTTAAAATTACCAGAAAATGCTCAGTGTGGAAAATGACAACCTTGCTAACAGAGATGGCAAATTTATAAGTGACTGCAGGAGTATTTTTGAGGAAAGCTTTGGACAGCACACCTATAAGCATAATTATACTAACTACAACAGACACCTGTAAGTAGGATTGGACAACTGCATATACATAGTACTACTTTTTTGCATCAAATTTTGCTTTTACAATAACAAATACTGTCTTTCAAATTCTCCAGCCAAACTAATTTCAAGGTGACTTTTCAAAAAAAAAAAGAAAAAAAAAGAAAACAAGAAAAGGCATAAAATTAAAAAATAATAGTAACTAAATCGTCTTTTAAAGTAATAAAGGACTCCTTGCTAAAAAAAAAATAAATCCTAAATATCATTTCAAGACACATAAAAATAGATAAACTTCTGTCTTAGAAGAATGTGTCTTCCAAAGTTTCATGACACATCCAATTCTATGATTTTATCTGGAAGTATTTTTACTGTGTTTTTAAACTACTTTTCTTTGAAAATCAACATTTTGGTTATTAACCAGGGAGATGAGCCTGAAAATGAAAATGCAATTATAGAGAACCAAGAAAAATTATTTTCTTTCACACAGGATAGAAGTGTTCTGATTCTATTGCTGGTATAGTCACATTATTATCAGACTACTGAACTACACTTAAAAATCGAAAAACTACTGTGAAATTGAATGAAAATCATATAGCTGTTTCAGCAGGCATTGAAATGCTAGCACAAAATTTCTACAGAAGTAAAAGTGCAATAAAGAAAACAAATGGAGAAGCTGTGCAAGAGATATTCATGTTTTATTTGCAGTATTGATGGTTATTGTTAGAAAATAATACTGACTGATTTTTTTAGGTCATTCAGAATTAAGATCAGGCATGACAGTATTGCAACCTAGTTCAAAAACCTTTGTCAGTAGTTAGCAGGCCTTATTAAAAATTATATCACTTTATCAAGTTCCTATATGATGTTTAAACATTTGGCAAGAAACAGTATTATTGGATATGGATGATCTATTTCATCAATCACATTCAAATTGCTGAAAAATCTGCATCTTAACATGAGAAGCATTTATAATTTTTTGATTCTTAGAGTTATTCATAAGATCCTCATCTTCAAGCAGGAAAATATTTAGAAATATGACCTTTCTTAAAAGCAGATCAGCAGGTATAATTCATCCCTGCTTAAAGACTTCCAAAGAAAGGACATATCAGAAAGGCAGACTGATTCAGAGGCACAGATTACCTTGCCATTATTCAGAAACAATAAAATGGGATTTAAAAAGTGAGAATGTCTTATGTTATAATGTAGGACATCAGCAGCCACCAGCCTAATGAAAGCAGCCATCCGGCTTTCAGTGGTCCATCTGCGCATTTGCCACCAGCCTTATTAGATTCTTACACCAATCAGGCATTACGCGTAAGTCTGTTCTGTAACACTTCTCCTCTTCCTGATCTCTGTTTATTGTACTTCCTAATATAAATGGCAAGTCCAGACTCACTGAGGGTAATCCAGTGGCAGAAAACTTCTTACTTTTACACATGAAGTAACTAACCTTGCATTTAAAGGTATTAGCCATTGCACATTCTACTTTTGTAGGTGCAAGTCATAAAGGCCAAACTGTCCTACCTACTCTGCACACTGAGACTGAGCTTTGGCAGCTCTTTCCAAGAGGTCCTCTTGAAACATTCCTCATCCTGGCCTCAGCCACATGTCCCCTAACTATCAAAAGGCTTCAGCATTTCCCTCCCTCCAGCTCAAGGAAGGGTTTGCAGCCAACTGTGAGACCAAGACATTTGAGACGCCCTATGTGTCCAGATGGCTTGCCAGTCAGGCAGCTGATGTACTCAGCACATGGCCCCCCTCCTTTCCCTTTCCTATTTCTTTTTCCCCAATTCTACTGCAAAATAAAGCAAGAAAAAATAGTAAGAAAAAGAAAACAAACAAAACTCAGAATACCCCAAAACTGAGACTTTATCTCTGTTTTTTCAAACTGCCAACTCAGATTCAGAGCTGCTAAGATGTAGAAAATTCCATGGAAAGTAAACTTTGTGTTAATTTAGCTGCTCTCTTACAGATATACCCTCCTGACACAGTTTCTGCTCAGCACTAAGATCACCAGAAATGCCATCACACAAAAAAATACAAAGGCAGAAAGCTAATTTAGACACTTGGATATAATGAGATGTGGAATCAAGGTGACAATATAGGGAGTAACATGCTTTAGTTGCATTGGCAGTCTCTGATATGAACTCTTATTATTTTCCTAGCAGGAATATGTCTATCATTTGAAGAAATGTATCCTTCAAGAAAAAAGATCTTTCAGAGTCACATATATCTAGTTAAAAAAAAATCCATAAAAGATTGCATTGAATTATTTACAAATGTGGGTAGCAAATATATTTCCAAATCCTAAAAGAAAATTGCATATTATCATAATTAATTCTTGTTGATTTTTCATTAATAAGTAAACAGTACTAGATGATTTTCAAATACAGCTAAAAAATTAGCAATTTTACAGAATCAGTCCTAGTTCTTACACCAATGTTGCAGAAATTGGTAACGTATGAATAAAGGAAATAATACAGACATTCTCAGTGATTTTATATATATATATATATATATATATATATACACACACACATATTTAATGCAATCTTCTCTAGGAATTCATCTACTGTGTCAAAAATGTTTCTGTTCACACTATGAATACCATTCTTTCCCCCTGGGTTTACATTAGTGTTTGATTTATTTATATTTTTTCTGTCTCATTTAAATGTAGTGATTGAATCAGCTATTGAGACATTTCACAAAAAGAAAATCACTTTTTGACTTCTTTAAAAAAAAGTGAACAGTAAGGAAATTGCCAGAGAAAAAGAGCACTCACTAGAGGATCTGTGGTGGTCATGGGATAATTCCAAGATAAAACCAATTCCAGCTTCAAAGACATTAACAGCAAAGAGCTGTCTCATCAAACAATGCTAATCATCACATAAACTGAAAGCAGTCAAACAGCCTCTGGCATGTCAGATGATACACATATACAATTGTAGGAACATTTGGAGTAGCAGCAACACATTTTAGAGGCAATTATATTGAAGTTAGAAGTGAATGGCATCATGCCTTGTCACAAACATCAGTGGCAGCAATGCAAGATGTAGTTCAGAATCACTAATACAAGTTTTGAACATCAACTACAGTTTTGAACATCCTTATGACAAATACCAAGCTGAGTTGTTCAGGTTACATAGTTGCATTCAAACAACAGCAATGTCTCAGGAGCAAAGTTTTAATACCAAGGTAAATGCTGAACAGTAGCTTTATTAATATTACCAAAAAACTTCAACCAATCCACAAATGTCTCCTGAAGAGCACTGTCCCTGTTCCTCAATATCTGCTTCAGTTAAACATGCTGTGTATATCTTTTTCTATCCTGGGAACCACAGATATCCATAACAAATCTGGGATGGATTTTAAAGTGGAAGAAAGGATGCTTTGAGAAAGAGCCTGGTGACTGCCCCTCATTTAACCTTTCTTAATTTTGAAGCAGAGCAGCCAGTTCCTGAGACACAGCCCATGTTCAGATGAATAAGCTATTTTTGGTCTCGTCAGCTATAGTAAGTACTCCCATATTCACTGTAGGACAGGAGTAGCCATTACTGTTTAGATGAATGTTTCTCTCTTCACCTTTCTATCAATCTGCATGCCAAAGAAAAGGTAAGAAGCTTGAGAATACTTTGCTGGTGTTTCACAGCAAAACTCCTGTGACTATTTCCTAACAAACTGGGCTATAATGCTGCAAAAGAAAAGTATTGTAAACCATGACAAAGGGAAAAGTGAAATCTCTGACCAGGTTGTTGTGTTACTGCAGTCAGCCCGGCACAGTGACTAAGAAAATCAATCTGTTAAGTAGACTTTATTGGCTCACCCATAGTATCATGATTATGTGTTCTCTGGACCATAAGGGTGCATCCTAATGTCTTGCTGCATTAACAGAGCTTACTCATAGCTACCAAAAAACCCAAATCCTACTGGAAAAATACCCCAATCTATTTTTTTATGCCATGTAAACGTAGTTAAACACTTGGAATCCACATAGATGGCTGCACCCCATAATTTCAGGTGAGATACTGCAACCAGTTTTGTCAAGAATTAATGTTTAATGTTGTTTAGCACAGGATGCTGCATCTGTGAAGGAGCACTAGTTCCTCATTTTACATCCCTTTAAAACTGACTGTTTGGTAATTATTTAGCTCAAAAATAGCCTTATGACTTGTGTCTCTGACCTGACACATGTGCCACAGACTACCATACAGTAGGTTTTGACCATTATAGGAAAAATATATTTACACCAATTTCTAATTCCTTCACAGATGTGGTCACAATCTGCAATTAAAATGGATTGCATTAAAAAAACAGAAAGTATCAAGGGGATCATCTTTCAATGACTAGAAATACATTAGGTAGAACCACATTATTATGGTGCAAAAATGTCAAAATGGTCTCAGGAAATCAATCAGGATTCTCATTGCCAATGAAAGCAAATGACATACAAAGATATGGGCAGACTGACGTTGCTTGCTTCAGATTCAGGAAATCACTTTGAAGTAGCTGCAGGTTAATTTCCAGGAGTACAGAACACCAGCAGAGGCTGTCTTTTTTCAGCTTTCTTAAGATCATGACTAATGTGCTTGAGCAAGCCAAAGCCTGAGTGAGCCAAAGCTGAGGCATTCCAAGTAGCTGCTATCTCTGAAACAAATAAGTAACTTGAAAATCTATGAAAGGCTGAACATTTTGGTAATGTAGTAAGCAATTGTAAGCCTATGGTAATCTAGTTTAATTACTAAAATATATGTCCTGATTTTAAAAATATTACACTCTCTGGGCCTAACTTGTTACTGAGCACTTTACCAGCCCTGGATAAGATTTAGTAACCGCAGCTGAAGACAGAGTCTGAGTATGTGATCCATCAGGCCAAATGCAGTTTTTTTCAGCTAAACTTATAGTCTCCACAATTTCTATAGCCAGTGGTGATAAGTTAGCTCAGGCCTGTATTGATATCTGAAATAGATGTTCTAAATCATACTCTAAAATCACTGTTTACTTCTATTGAATATTAAAGTTACTTCCCAGGGAATTCCTGGGGTAATGATTTCTACAAAGTAGATAGATCCAACATTAGTTGAGGTGAAATGAAACCTTTATTATAATTTCTGCTTTAAATTTCCCCTCTTTTAATTATGGTGTTCTATGAAAAATTCATGGCGTTCTATGAAAATTTGGTTGTTTCCTTCCTCATGGCTAGAACTACATGAATAAGAGCCAAGCTAGAATAAAAAAGATGTAATCTTGGTGAAAAGAAAAAACAAAAACCCAAGCCTGACAGCAGGATGTAATCACTTCTTTCCAATGTACATGAAGCAACAATGAGGAAAGTACTAAAAGTCAGAGGAAAATTAGCAGGCCAGATGGCTGGAGAAACAGTGACAAAATGACAAGAAAATGAAAAACCTAATAAAAATGAGCAAGTGACTATAGAAAGTGCACGCAAGGCATTAGAAATTAAATCATAAAGAACTAGAGAATATAAAGAGCATTACTGGAGGATAGAGGAGACAGAAAACAAGAAACTTTGTATAGGGTAAGATCCAAGAGAGGTGACATGTAGCAACAGATGTTTCCCTGTGGCAAACTGATGAAGAGCCACATGAGTAGGGTGTAAAGCTGCTAAATATATATCTTGCTCACATCACTGGTATGTGATTTTTTTTAAGATTGTTTTGTAAGAGGGATCAAGGACTCCAAGAGACAAAGAGAAAAAATAGTGTGAACTACTGTAAATAGTAACAGTGGTAGTGATGATAACAGTATTCCAGCCCCTGCAGTGACTTTCATCATAGAATTCAAAGCACAATAGAAGCATTAATTAACCCTTATGTGATGTCTCTGAGGTGAGGTTTTACATGCTGCTTTTAGATAAAAAGACTGAGCATCTAAAATTTGACATAAACAAACCGAAATAACTTCATTTAAAAAAAAAATTTCTCATGCCCATTACCTAGTCTAGCTAACAGGGAATTCTGGTAAAATTCTACAGAGTTTTTTCAAATGGCTGAAAAACCTGTTTGCAAGAGGATAATTTCCATTGTCACCAAAGTAAAAAAAGGATTTTCACTTGCCTGTAGTGTAGTGGAATACAAAGACCCTGATGCATCTGATATACAATTTGGGCAACTGGGTTAAAGCTGTTGGAGTGTGAAATAGTGAAATGATACATTGCAAAGGGCGTTTATTATGAATTTAACATTTTGTCACAACAGTAGTACTTCAGTCACACATTTTGTTCTATATTGGATGAGATCTCATTATAAAACATGCTGAATGTGTATATTAAATGAATTTTAATATTGGACTTAAACTGAATTCAGAATAGAATATGAATCTGAGACATGACTGATCACCAAATAGGAGGAGATTAAAAGACCACACAAACACAAATCCATCAAAATCCAACCCAAAACTTTCTTACTAATTAAAGAACAATGCTTTAGGATGTAATTTCCCTTTTCAATGTTACACAGCCTAAAAAAAAAAAAAAAAAAAAAAAAACCCTGTTTCAACTGATGAATGGAATCTTAATTCATTCTCACACCAAAATATTCTTACTTTAAATCTGTAGGCCCGTGAAATCCAAGCAGACTCAATAATCTTTATCTTAAAGAAAAATATCTCATAATTTAGTTGTAAATGGTTCTGGATATCAACAAAGACCAGAGAAACAATGCACTTAGTGTATGAAAATATAGTGTATAAAAAAGTAATGTGCCATTATCACCAGGCATAAATATTCTGCAGATAAGCAAGTTGTCATTTGTTTGGGGTTTTTAGTTGTTTAGCTTTGAAATATGTGTACCATAATAAATACAAGAAAAATGGCTATCTGTCCAGGTGAGGAAAACAGAAAAGAACTATTTGGTGGGCAGTACCTAGGTGAACTCTTAAGTTACGACATCTTTGGTTTAAGATGGGGCTTATGAAAAGCACATAGCAAGGAGGCAATCAGCCGCCACATTGTCCCATCAGGAGGGCAAATTCAGCACTTCAGTGTAAAGCACAACCTGAATCTGCTGATGGGGGTATCTTATTAAGAGTCACATTGGAGCACATCAAGGGTGTTTTAGGGTACTTTCCGAACACAATTTATTCAAATTGAGGAGAGGATTTATAGGAAATGTTTCAAGACTATGCACTTAATTTCATTTTCTTAGGTTTTGTCGTTATTTTGGGGAGTTTTCAGATGAGTCAAGGTATATACTTTCCCAGGCTTTTGTCCAAAATTTCTCAATCATCTCCACTTTCTCTGCTTTCACTCCCTGTCTCGGTCCGTTTCAGGGAACATGACCTCAATATATTATGAATGAAATTAAGGAACAAAATAAATTCTCAATGCATCCCTGGTTGTCTTAAGAACATTCCTTCCATGGAAACAGAACGAAGTCCCAAGGAGGATCTGGGGACACTCAGTGCAGCTGTCAGATCCTCTGCAACACCTGATGTCTTCTAAATGTCGCTCTTTTGGGTACTGTCTGCTAGATTTACATTAGTACTGTGGGCAAAGCAGGAACTAAACTTGCTTAATTCCATCTTTGATTCAGTGATATGACACTTTGTTGAAAACATAGGTCTATAATTTAGACAAAATAAAATTGTTAGTGGAAGTTATTTAAAAAATTAAAATGACAGACAAAATGTCACTTGTTTAGAGCCATGACAAAGAACACTTGTTAGCCCTCTGATTGTTAGAGAGGAAAAATTGTATTTGGACTAAGCACATGCATGTTTATTTTCCAGTTGAATAGGTATGCTAGTGAAATGGACACCAACATGATTCTTATGTCATTTAGGGTCACAAAATAGAAATATCCCATTGCAAAGAGAAAACTGGCCACAGTTCTTACACTTAGGTTAACAGTGGCTTTCCTTGGGCCTTTCAATTTAGTTACACTATCTAAAGAATTACTTTTGGAATACCTTTTCAAAGAGAGAAAGTTCAACCACATCAAGGATAGAAGAGACTAGATTAAAATAAGAAAGACCTATTTGAGGCACATTTACACAACAGAACAAATAGGAACATTAGTGGATGAAGAGTAAGCGAATTTACTCTTTCTCATTGAGAAATGGGGATTAGAGATTATTCCAAATGTGTCTAGTATCAGAACATATTTGATAAATATTATTGTTGTTGTTTATTCCATTTACTCTCTGCACCATAGAGATGTGGTTGATGTATGAATTGGCATTCTACCCCTTCCCTTCTAAGTTCTACTTAGAATCAATTTTGAAATTATTAAATAATAATAAAAGCTATACATGTGGCGGCTCGAAATGTTGTACAAAGCTATATCAAGAGGTGTTTTCAGAATGAGGTGTTAGAAATAGAAAGAACTAGAGGGGCAATAATAGAATGAATAATCACCTAATGAGAAAGAAAACCTCACAATAATTTAGGTGTATACTGGCTTTCAATAGCTGCATGTAGCACACTGAACTGAAATTAAAGAAACAATTTTGATGTACGGATGTGTGCTAGGAAAAATGCTTAATATAAGCCATGATAAATAAATAGGACAATTTTATGTGAATAAAAAATTTACCTAAGAATGTTGGTCCAGTAAAAGAGAAGTACTTTTGCAGATTATGTGGCACCCTTCTGCAAAAATATGTGAACAAATTGGAATCAAACAGATTTTTGAAAGGCAAAAAAGAAAGAAAACCTACCTATTGTTGGTCATAGTCAGCAAGAATAAATGAGAAGGGCTGGAAAGAAGCCAGAAGAGACTGACAACTGGCAAGTGGTAAGAATAGGTATGACTTCCTGTGGAACATAGCATCAGGAACTTGGATGATCACAGCCCCTCAGATCTTTGTAAATTTACATCTTCCAGAAAGTCAGCTGGATTTAACAGCATGGCAACATCCTGCACAGTTGGGGGCAACAAAAAGAAATTTGAAGCTGGTGTTCCTTTCCTGCTGGGTTTTTACATCTCCAGTTGAGAGGCAGCAGGCAGCCCCAGCAGAGTACCTTTATGTGTGTACTTGTTTCATGTCAAAATAGGGAATAAACTGTTGGAGTAGTGCAGCAACCGAGAGGAAGCTTGAGGTTTTCTGAAGGAGGCTCACCAGCTGCACACATAAAAATGTTCTGCTGGGAAAACACAGAACTAATATTCCAAGGACATTTATGGGGAAACAGAAACAATATAATGAGCAAAGAATGGGCAAAACAAATAGATAATGAGTTGATACTACCATAGTCATTACAGGAGAGATGAGACAATGCACAAAAAGCTGGGGAGAAAATATATAAGGACATGTCATGAGGGACAAATCAAAAGCTTAATGGTCTATAGGAAGTTGAAAGTTTATTTCTAAAAGTGCATATTGGGCAATTATAGACCTGTCAACTAAGTAGGAAGGAAGAGAAGAAACCAACATGATATATTTCCCATCTAAGAGCAAAATATAACACACTTATTTCTCTGCCATTAAAGCTGGAAATTTTTCACATATTGAAAAATACTTGAATTACTTTCTGATTTGTTGATTGCTTTTGTGTGCTTGTTTAAGTTCACTCTTAATGAGATTTTATTTCTACTTATTTTAGAATTTCCTAAAACAATATGCTCATAGATTCAAGAAATGAATTCCAAGAAATACTTGCCCATCTTATCCAAAGTATGCAGCAAGTTAAGATACTGCATCCTTCCAAATTCAGCTTTATCTGCTCTTCATGGAATTTTCCTTCCTGGAAGTTCTCAAAAAAAAAGTGTTTCCAACAACAGGCTGGCATTTAAAGTGTAAACAAGACAGTTTACATTGTCAAATGTTTACATAATTTTATGAAACTCTATTTTATGAAACTGGTGGGAGACAGGCCTATTATAAGGAATGGTAGCTTCATCAAGACAGTTGCTTATTGCATTCAATTGAACTGAAAGAGAAAAAAAATTCTTATTTTCAGAACATAAAATTTTGCAGTAAGTTTGACTAGACCTGCATTTTTTCCTTTTGTTTTCATGACAGAAAACTACAAACACAGAGAAAAATATGAAGTTGCTTGAAGTTATGTCTTCCAGTCTTGACATTGTTCCACCTTGAACATTCGCTGCTAGTATTTTTTAATATTTGTAGTTACATCATTTCTGGAGTGAAATACATACCAAACAGAGTAAATCTTAAAGGCATGTGTGAGGACAAGAGCTCTCCAACTCAGAGTAAGGAATGGACTTTAAAAAGGCTATCCTCTAAGATATATTTTAGATCTAATATCTACAGTACACCTTAAAGAGTGCATGTAAACAGCAATTAACTCATCAAGACCAGAAAAATGCAAGAGGTGAATTTGATGCAATAATTAATTCAGCATGCCCAGGAAGAAGGAAACAGGGATATGACTGAACTTAGCATTTTCAGGAATAGAAAATAGTAACTGTTTTCCTGTGTTAGAGGAGATTTAGTCAAAATCTCAACAGATGAGAAAGAACATACAGTAGCAGAACAAAATAAGTATTGAGACACAAAAAAGGAATAGGTAATAAAAAGCAAAATCTGATATTTAAAAAATAAATGGGATATAATTTCCTAGTTTCTTCCTGACTAATTTCACAAATTCTAAAATTAATATTTTCCTTGATCTCTTATTGCATATTTCCATTATTTCTTTCTGCTTCTGCTTTTTTATAGGAGTTCCACAAGTAATACTAATTCATTTTATTTAATTTGAATTTGCAATGAGATTTTAATGACATTAATGTCTAATAATTAATATCCAAAACTAAAAGTTTTCTAGTGAGCTACAAAGACAACTATTTCTTATGTAAGAAATAGTCATTAAGGGAGAAATGTTGTTAGTCTGATGTGGTGGGTTGACCCTGGCTGGACACCCAGTGCCCACCAAAGCCACTCTATCACTCTCTTCAAAACTGGATGGGGAAAAATACAATGAAAGGCTTGTGAGTCAAGTTAAGGACTGTGCTGGTTTGAAAGCAAAACTAGTGAGACTTTAAGTTAGAAATATAATTTAATAGGAAAAAGTAAAATATATGCAAGTAATATAAAGAAAACAAAAACCACTGACAGAGTTAGTATATAACTTGATATTTTGCTAGTTAGGGTTGTGGCAGCAGTTTAGATGAGGTGGTCTTGTTGAAGTAGTGATTCTGTAGACAGGTCTGGTAGCTCTTGTTCTTTGGAAATTAGTGGGTCAGGGCTTACCGTTCTGTTTCAGTTCCCACATTATATTTAGGTGGGAATGCTTGGCTCCTCCCCCTGGGTGGAGCATCTCACAATGGGATTATGTAATTCTATGAGTCATGTGGTGGATCCTCACAATGGGCTGATGTCATTGTATGAGTCATGGGGTGGGTCCTCACAATGGCCCATTAAACACAAAGGGCTCCCGGAGGGAGTTATCTATGACTCATAGGGCAAGGTGTTAATGGCCCATTAACAGGAGATAGTCCAGGGGAGGAGGCAAAGAAAAACACTGCCCCTCCTTTGTTTCAACAGTTAATGAAGATGGAGATAGAATACAGACCCTCTGGCACATTTTACATTGTAACCTAAGACATAATAGAGAGAAGTCACTCAGCAGATACTGTCATGGGCAAAACAGACTCGATGTGGGAAAGAATAATGTAATTTATTACTAATCAAGTCAGAGTAGGATTATGAGAAAATAAAAAGAAATCTTAAAAAAAACTTCTTACTCGTCTCTTCTTCTGAGGCTTAACTTCATGCCCTATTTTTCTACCTCTTGCTCCCTAGGGGCATAGGTGAATGGGAAGTGGGAGTTCTGGTCACTTCATAACACATCTCTGTCATGGCTTCTTCCTCAATGGGAGAGCTCCTCACTCTCTTCCACTGATCCAGCGTATCGACCCTTCCACGGGAGACAGTCCCCTAAAATATCTGTGTGGGTCCCTCCCACAAGCTGCCCCTCTTCACAAACTGCTCCACCATAGGTCACTCCCACAGGGTGCAGTCTTTCAGAAACAAACTGGGCTTCCCATTGGGTCATTGCCTCCTTCAGGCATCCACTTGCCCTGGCATGGGGTTCTCCTTGGGCTATAGGTGGATTTCTGCTCCTCCGTGGATATCCATGGGCTGCAGGGACACAGGTTCTTCACTATGGTCTGCACCACGGGCTGCAGGGGAATCTCAGCTCCAGTGCCTGGAGCACTTCCTCCCCCTCCTTCTCCAGTAACCTTGGTGTCTGCCGGATTTTTTCTCTCACCGGTTTCTCTGGCTACAGTTATGCAGTTTTCTTTTTTTCCAGTTCTTATATATGTTTTTCCCAGAGGCATTACCACTGCCTTGGCCAGCAGTAGGCCCACCTTGGAGTGCACTGGCTCTGTCAAATATGAGGGAAGCTTCTGTGAGCTTCTCACAGAAAAATCCCTGTAATCCCTCCCCTACCAAAACCTTGTCACGCAAACTCAATATTTCTAATTATAACATATGTAATTTGTATTTTGTCATTAAACCAATTTTTCCGCAACTTTTAAATTTTCCTGCTATCATTAAGAAAATAAAGTACATTGCTTCATGCACAATACCACTTGCATTTAGAAATACCAGAAATTACTAAATGTGATATATTTTGATTTTTAAAAGAATGCAGCAACCCAATATATTTTTGCTTCTCCTCAAAAAGCCCTGCCATTTGGTTGAGCTGTACTACTTACCAGATTGCTGTTTATACATTCCCATTTTAATGTGACAGGAAAAACCTCAAACTTTGTGGATCACTGAGCACCCTTCAGTAGAGTTTTGTGAATTGAGTAAGAAACTGGATGCATAAGTTCATCTTATGTATGCATAACTGCAAAAAAAATTAAAAATGTGCAGTGGCTGTTGCTAATTTCCAACTGTCTTGTTTTGGACCTCTGTTCTGAAAGATTACCATAGGTATCACTTAAATTGCATCACAAACTGGAAATCTTGCTCTACCAGCTCAGATTCGACTATTTGTATGAAACTTCATTAATTCACATCTTGGTAAGATTCCCTGGTATTTGCCTTCTCTGAGTCTGGGAAGTAGCACTGTCTGGATTGCATTTCATTTTGGGCTTGTCTTCAAAGCTGTGGTTAATTCAAACTCACATGTTAAGGATCGGAGAGCATGTGGCCACGCACTTTGTGATCTGGTCTGCCACTTCAGCAGGACTTCAGCTATATACAACAATGTTTGCCTACTTCTAAAGATTCGGACAAAAGCAAAAATTATGTTTAAAGGAAAATATGAGCAGACATTCTACCTATCAGCAGGTGTTTGGAAGCAGCGAGACTTCCACATTTATTTTCTATAATTCCCATAATTACCACCCCTGTACTTGCTGTAACGATGTCACAGCAGGTGGCAATTTGTGCATCTTAGTGCTGCGATGCTTCTTATTAGAAGTACCATTTCAGGATAACATCCAAGCTACCTACCAAAAGTCTCAACTTTCTTGTGTAAACAGCTTTCCTGGCTTACTTTTAGCACATAAGAAATATTTTAGTTAGAAGTATCCACCTAATACAAATTCTAACAACATTTGAACACACATACCATTTCTTTTGCATTCCTATGCAAACCATCCTCGATTACTTTTAACAAAATTTTATTTAAATTTGTTTATTAATGTGTTTTCCTTCCTCTCAGAAATATACTTTTAAACTGAATTCAATGTTTCATGAAAGTTGGCGATGTGAAAGTCTTTGAACCTGGAGCTTTTGCTTTCCCACAGAACAGAATCTTTACTGTGCAGAGAGATACTTTCAGCTCCCATGTTTTCCATACCTTTATACTCGCCATGCTTTATCAGGGATTTAAATATATATATACAGGGGATTGAGGTAATTTTAGACCACAGCAGCATCTCAAATTATTAATGAATCCCTGTTAGTCTAAAGCGCATGCCATTTAAAAAATTATCAATGATTACTTTTCACTTTTTAACTGAAAAATTTTAAAACAGAATTCTTCTTCAATTATGATAAACACTACTTAAGTGGTACTTTAGAGCTTCTCCAGGAAAGTCTATAGTAATAACATATGAGAATAAAGAAATATTTAATGCTAGCTGTTGTAAAATAAACAAATGAATTGAGAAAACAGACAAAACCACATTTTTTCTTATCTCTTTCTTATCATCATATGAAATATATAGTACTTCCTATTTCTCTTGCATAGATTAAGAACTCTACACATGCATGCTTTATCTGAAGTATAATTATTTTTTTTAATCTTGAATTTTTTTCAGAAATTCTGGTAGGATGTACTTTGTCGTGCCAGTTGCAGTCTTCTCCAATATCTGGATAAAATAAAGTGTAATAATATATCTACTTTTCTTTTTTAAGAGTGTGTATATTTTTACTCCTTCTTTTAGGAAATACTGAAGAAAGATATCATATAAATGTAATATAGATTTATTTAATCTTTACATTTCACATTTAATTATGTTAGTGTAAAAAAATCACATCTCGATCTTTTTTAACACTTGCAGCAATATACAGCATCATCCTTTCATTTTTGTTTTAAATGTCTGTAGCCATTTTTGAATCATATTAAGTATTCAAGATTATATTTTAAATCTGGTTGTCCTTTCTGTGCTTATAGAGTAATTGCTTCATAATTTCATCTAAATGCCAATGTACATGCTGTTTGGATAGTCTAATATATCATGGTACCTCTCTAGGAAGTACTTAGGGCCATAAATTAACTCTAATTTCCACTGCATTCTATAATTAGCAATTATTGGCGAGCTGAATGTTTACAATCATTTTCACACTGGCAAATTTCACAAAATCTTTGCAATTTCATAGGTAATAGCAAAGTAGTGCACAGTGTAACTTAAAGGTGTTTTGAGGACATTATGCACCTTGTAATCTGCAATCCCTTGGTAGTATGTGAAGTAGAGACCTTACTGTATCACCTATAAAACCTATGTGTTTTAATCAGGATAAAATTACAACTAACAAATCTAAATGTACTGAAAGTGTTACCAGCAGCATGTGTTTTGTAATGCAATGATAGTGCAGCCAGATACCATGCATATGCACTTTATGTAAACATGGGATTGTTGTGACCACCAGTGGGGCTAAGAAGGAGTGGTGGAGCTCAAGGGAGAGTACAACCAAGAATATGCAAGATAAAGAGGAATACAAGCAGAAGATACAGCTAGTAGGCAGGACTTCCTGCCAAATATCCCAGGAGGATGAACAGAAAAATCAAAAGCAATATAATTCCTGTTTGGTGAGAAACAAGGAGCAAGAAGACTAAAACACCAGCAGTGATGAGGAAGGATGGAGAAGACAGGAATCTCCTCTCTGATTTGTCTCACCAAAGGGCTGTCTAGGCTTGGTAGCTCAGTATCACCAAGGCGCATGGCAGTCATTGTGAACTACACAACATCACCCCCAGGACACAGTGTGCTCACCGCTAACTTCTGACATAGCTGTTAACTTATGTGAGTTCACAGTGGTAAGGGTTATTAATGTGTAGGAGAAAACCATTAGCATGCAGTGTGTTGGTAACAAATGAATGAATCTATTAAAGTTTTGTTCTTGAAGTTTGAAAGCAGCTTGATTTATCAGTCTTCTAAACACTCACGTCAGAACAATCTCTAATCGCCTAAATGAAATACATAAACATATATTTAGTTGTAACAATATATAAACATCTGTAATATATTATTGTTTATGCTGTCACAAGAAGAAGCATAAACCGTGCAGAAGATCAGGCCCTCTAAAGCACAGATACAACTCTTCTCTTGTAAATAAAAAGCTTTTTCTAAGGTTTATTCAAGTCAAAAAGAAAGTTAACAAAGATTGGTAACATTTTTCCGCCTGGTCACATAATTGTATTGGGGTTTCAAAGATAACTCTTGAGTCCTTTTCATTCATACACAGAGATAATTAATGCTTTATATTGTTGCTGATGAAGGAGAAATGTTTTTGCTATGAGTAACTTGAAGATATAAGGTTCTTGTTGTACTGTGCAAATTTTGAGTATTAATCCATTATTATCAACTGGATAATCTTCAAATTTGTCTTTGGTACCTCTGTCTTTACTCATACTTGCTTGCGAATGCCTCATTTCTATAACTCTCAAATCAGGAAATCAAGTAGGGACCTTGAGTTTGTTTCAAGAAGAACGAAAAAAAAAAAAAAAAAAGACTCAGACTTTTGCTTTAGTCATCCCAATTAAATCTTTAGAATTTCTTGATAAAGAACACAATTGGAATTTTCCAAGTAAATTAATAATAAATTAAAGACATCTTTGTAAGAACAAAAGTAATGGAGACTATTCTTTCTGGCTCTGTACATAGCTAAATGCCTTGTAAATTTCAAAACTGAAAATTTACTTTTGCATGATGTGTTATAATCATTTACATCATTACAATTGGGAAAACAACAACAAGGTGAACTTCTAAGGGAATAATGCATTCACCTGTTCTTTTCTCGTTTTCGAACAGCAATCCAGTTGCTTTTCTGAAAAGATGGAGACCGATGAGAAAGCTCTATTGATCCACCTCCATCTCCTGCTCTGAGATAAATAATGCCTAAAGCAAACTGACTTCAAAGAGACATTGATTTTAAGACAATTTAAATGGAGAGAATATGTGTGTGGAGAGAATTCTTCCACAAGAACCGAATAAACACTATCAAATTTAACACATTAAAAAAATATTGTTGAAGTTATGCTATATTAATACATATTATGTGAATTATGAGTTATGTGTAATGGTTACTAGAGTCCTCAGCAGTCCTTTCACTCTCACCCTGTTTCATAGAGCTATATGTTGCCCAAAGGTAGTCCCTAATATTCAGGGGAAAGAAGTAAATTCCTAGAGAGTGAGCCAAGATTATGCATCTTTCAAAACTGGGCAGTATCTATCTTTTACTTTGTCTTTGTCTTGTTAATTTGAGTCACTCTGGAAAATTGCCAGAAAACTTAAAACAGTAAAGGTCAAACACATACCTCCAATAGACTCATTGTATTATAAAATTTCCCTTCCCTTCTCTTCATTGCACTGCTTACATAAGGATGTAATTGAGCAGTTTTCATTAGAACACAGGAGAATCTGGGACCCAGACTTTGTTGCCCTCGCTTGAGCAGCTCTCACAAAGAACAGTTTTTACAAGCTGTGGAATGAGTTACTGGCCAGTGTGAATAAATTTGAGAAGAGCATACAAGAACCTGTGAGATAGCCTGTGAACTTGGAAACTGATTATTTTCGTGATGAATCTTCAAAGCCAGTGAGAAAATTACTGTCAAGTTTGCCAGGGAGCAGTATCTGATAAAGTCTTTACATAAATCATACATAGAATATAAACTATAAGTAATTGTATTATTCTATAACTTGTTTTAGGAATTAATTTTCTCTATTAATTTAATAATTATCTATCATCAGCAAATATTTTGTTTCCACTTCTGATTATTGCCAGTTAAATTAAATGTTCATTACATTTCTCAGACTCTTAGTATTCTGTTTCTCTGATTTGAGTGTACATTGTTAAGAGACAAATTTACTTGGCTCTCATTGCACACTGCTGTAAATGAGCATACCACATGCAAACCAAATGAAAGGCAAGCCTGTAACCTAATCCATGAATCATGAGGGAAAACATGGGATAATCTGCATCTTCTCAAAGATACTAATTTTCATTGTGTGAGAAGTAAGAACATAGTAGAATAAATGAGAACAAGGTTCATTCTATGTAGACAAAACTCATTTAATATACCTTTGGTATTTAAGGGAAACATGATTAAAAAAAAGAAGACTAAGAATGATATTTATATATTCATACATTCTTTTAAAATCATGCAATTCTGAAGTGCTGAAGGGCTTTTTTCATGTTACTTTGAGTAGATAGCAGGTGTCACTGGCTAATCTCTTAACTTTTTGTAATTTTTATTAACTTGCATCCTTTGTGATTTCTATACTCAGTATAATAATGTCCTTGTAAGCACCTTTAGAAGACACTGATACAACAGAAAGAAATTCATATCCTGTGTTCAGGAAACCTGAATGGACCAGAATAACTGGTTCAAGCTCAGTAACTGCTCTCTAATAAACCTGTTACTGCTAGAAGCAAAGCAAATATATTCCAAATAATTGACTAATGATCACTTATGTACAAAGATAGGTTTAAGCCAGATAATTTTTAATTTATGGCCAGAATTAAGTAACTTTCAAGTTCCTGTCTATCACAATTCCCACTCTCAAAAGTGCATGAGAATTCTTTATGATTGTAGGACATTGGTTTTTCAAATATCCTGTCTATAATAAAGCTGAGATATTCCCATCTCTCATTCCAAGTTATTAATTATCTTTGCAAAAATAGCTAGATTTTACAGGTTTTGCGTGCAAGATATGTTTAATCTTCCTGTCTGTATTCAGTTCAACTTTAATTCTCAGATATGTGATAAATCTTAAATCTTATTACAAACCTTGTCTTCCTGCCCTAAAAAATATTTGCCTTTGGGCTAGGCTTCTCCACTGTTTCTTGACCTGGTATAATTTTTTTGATGTTTAGACTGGTAATTTGAGCTTTTTTCATTTGTAAGTCTTAGTACTAGACTAGCCGCAGATCTATGGGATCTGACAAGATGCATCTCAGGGTCCTGCGCCAAGCCAGTCTCCAACAAATTTGAAAGTTCATGGCTATCTTACAAAGTCCTGCTCACTGAAAAAAGGGAAACTTCACTCAAATTTTAAAAAAGGGGAGAAAAGAAAGATCCAGTGAACTACAGACATGTAAGCCTCAGCTCTGTGTCTGGGAAGATAATAGAACAGATCCTCATTAAAAAGTGTTAAGCCCCTTCCAAGAAGCGGAGGTGACCCAAGACAGACAGCATAACTTCACAAAGGGAAAATCATTCCTGACCAGCCCGGTGCCTTTCTGTGATGAAGTGACAGCAACGGTCAACAAGAGAAGATCACTTGGTGTCATCTACCTAGATTTTGTAATCCCTTCGAGATGATCCTGCATGACACCCGTTATCTGCGAATTGAGACACATGAATTTCAAGGGTGGAATATTCAGTGGATAAAGAGTTGTCTGCATGGACATAGCCAGGGAGTTTTAGTCAATGGTTTTATGTCCAGGTGAGGTCTGGTGATGAGTGGTGTCACTCAGGGCTCTGTCTTGGAACTGGTGCTCTTCAATATCTTCATCAGTGACACAGACAGTGGGATCAACCTCAACAAGTTTGCAGATGGCATGAAACTGGGTGATGCAGTTGGCACAACAGAAAGATGGGATACCATCCAGGGGGACCTGGACAAGTTTGAGAAGTGGACATCATGAAGTTCAGCAAGTGAAAGGTGCTGCAAGTGACGTGCCAGACATGAGTAAACACTGGAAGAAAATCTCATTGAAAGGAATCCCGAAGAAAAGGATTTGGAACTTTGCATTCTCATGGATAGAAAGCCAGCCATTTGTGTTTGCAACCCAAAAAGCCAACTGCATCCTGGGCCTGACCAAAAGCAGCTTGGGCAGCAGGTGATTCTGCCCCTCACTCTGCTCTCGTGAGACTCTGACTAGAGAACTGCATCCAGGGGGATGCAGTCTAGGGTCCCCAACACAAGAAAGATGTGGGGAGCCCTGAGAGAGGCCACAAAAATTATTAGCATGCTGGAGCACTTCTCCCATGAAGACAGGCTGACACAACTGGAGTTGTTGGAGTTCAATTGTTCAATTGGAGAAGAGAAGGCTCCATGTAGACCACAGGGAGAGACCTGGCAGGGTTTTGAGCAGCCTGGCGTAGTGGAAGGTGTCCTTACCATAGGCAAGGAACTAGATGATTTTTAAGGTCCCTTCCAACCCAAACCGCTCTATGATTATGAGATTCTAAAATGAGCTTTCTGGAGCACATGTTTTGTAGAACATATTGTCTCTCCCTTTCCCCCTCCTCCCCACCAAACAAGCTCATCAATAGAGGTTAGTGAATAGTTTTGTGAATGCAGAAGCATGCATGCCAGTTAAACTTGCTCCTATTTGAGTAGAATCCTGGGGATTTTTTTGCAAGAAAGAATTGGATCCAGCTTTAAAACTTCTTTTTTTTTTTTTTTTTTTTTTTTTTTTTTTTTTTCTTGGAAGCATCCTGCCCTAACAGTCTCTGACTTGAAAGAGTTATAGATTTTTTTTAGCTGGATGCAATTTCTTTTAAGAGTGCTTTTTGAGGCTTTATTACCCGCAAAAGAAATAATTGGAAATGTAAAGCAAAACAGACTACTTCTTTGAAAAACTTTTTCTGAGAGACTGCTTTTTTCCCTATTTAGTTTTGCATTCAGAAAACTGAAACACTGTTGTTATGTCCCTTCAGACATGATATTGTTGGTGAGGAAAGTTCAAAAGGATTTCACCACTTCATTCAGAAAAATGGTATATCCAGCTAGGGCAAAACACTCATTAGAAAACTTATGGAAAACCTCACCTTTATCTTTAAACTTAAAAGCAGTTCCTGTTTTCCTGAATTTTTTTAAACAGAAAATTTAGGCCTAAGTTTACAATTATTCATAAGATGATGATTTTATATCAATGATAGTTTGATATTGTGCAACCAACTAAAAGTCCAACCGCATTAGAGATGCTAAAAAGTGAACAGAGATTGGAAAAAGACATCACATGGGTAATTCACAGTCACGTTAATGTCAGGATCTAATGTCAGGAGGTCCTAGAAAATGTTTCAGTGCTTTGCTTAATGATGAGCTTGTACCCTGCTGCTTTTAGTGTTCCACTATTTTTCAAACTCAAAAATCATAGCAAGATTCTTCTAGATGCATTGTAACTAGACTAGTTATATTGTGTCAGCTTAAAAAAAGTTAGAGAATGAAAGAAAAAGAGGAGAATTCTAGATCACTGTGAGCTGCAACAGTATCATAACAGAAGGTTTTGCACTTTTAGTCAGATGTGTAAATGCAAGTATTAATACTGAAAATGAGCTCCACAGAGAAAGACTCCTTTTCCTTCACTCCTTCTGGAAATGCCTGAACTGCAAAATCAGTTGGTCTCAAATACCAGCTTTGTGAGAAACAAAACAGGCCAGAAAAATGGTCATTTACTTTGTATTTCCCAAGGAAATGAATGATGCAAATAGTGCCTTGTCCAGATCAGAGCTGAAAATAAGGCAAGCTCTGCTGCTGCTGAAAATAAAGCCTGTCAACTGGATTTTGGGGTCTCAACCCTGTGTATATGCCTGTGTCTTTTCTGAAAGCATAGAAAAGTTACATAAATATACCCAAAGATTATAATATGTGTATGTTTTAGCTTCAGTTACAGAGTCAAAAGGCACTTGACAGTAAAAGACTTTTACATAGTACCAATCTCCAGCTACCTATATATAATTACCAGGAAACTAATGCTTTTCTATCCTTATCACCTTCAATATTCCTCAGTGATACTGCAAGGCAGAAAGAAGAAAAATTTTAAAAAAATGTTTCGTGAAAATATTTTTGTTAATTCACAGAGTTTCTTTACTTGTTTATCCTTTCTCTTGTGCGTTATCTCATTTGATTAATGTCCTACTATGCATTAATATGCTATGTGAAGCCTTCATTATGCATTTTATACATTGAAAAAAATTAAAGAATGATGACAGATATGATGATCTTGGCATAACCCACAATTAAATTATGTAAATTAATTAAATTACAGAATTTCATCAGCTGAACAATAAGTCATTGCAGTATAAATTGTCTGTGAAATTTCTAAATTAAAAGCCATGAAAGAAGGGAAATATTTTTAAGGTTAGTTATATTTATAGTTATAGTTATAATGGGAATTGCCTGTGAGAATAGGCCACAAATATAAAAGTCACTAGGATGTAGAAAGTTCAAGTGGGATTAGAAGTGGAGATACAGAGTCCTATACTATAGGGCTTGGTGATAGAGAATGGTTTTCCATGATCAAAGTTTCAAATTTAATCTTTATTCATATCCCATGTTGGTACTGAATTATATTTATTGTCACCTGTTTCCTTTATTTCCTAATGTAATGACAACTAGAGCTGTGCATCCATTCACACAGACAGGAGAAATGTCAACCTCTGCTTGTCCACATGGCTCAGGAATCCAGCACATCAGAAGAATGTCTGTGAGGCTTAAGCCCACCAATTTATGTAGAATTGATTATGAAACAGTGAGGATCCAAGGCTGTCCTTAAACTCACCATTGCCAGTTTGGTAAATCTGACTAATGAACGCAACGTTACACTTTGGTATTCTTCTTGACTAGTTACAGTAAATTTTAATAAACATGTTTATTTATAAGGATGATAATGATCATTGCAGGCTTTCCTCAAAAGAAGGCATTGCATGTTTATATTTGCTCATGGAGTAACTTTAAAGAGCTTTGTGGGGGTTTTTTTTATTTCCTTAGTAACAACTTCTAAGTGAAAAAGTACAGATTTCTTGTAAAAAATCTTTTATTGAACATATGTTTTTCACTGATACTCTGCAGGGAATTTTTTCCTAAAAAGCAAACCAAACAGCCTTTGTGTAAATAGCTGGGAACACAAAAGCAAAACTGCCAGCTAACTTTCCATTTTGCTACACAGATAACATCCTCATAGGATACTTAGGAATACAGTTCTAGGGCAGTTGATTTTGCTTCAGCTTTTTTATTTAGCCTGTAATATTGATACTGCTTCATATAAAAATTTTATTGTAAAGATTTGAACCTATATGCTTGGTGATGCCAAACTGTAAACTATAAATCTCATTTCCTTCCATGCCCTATTTTTTGGTTCATACATTACAGAAATTCTGTGGAGGACAGCAGTGCATGATCTCTGATAATTCATACCTCTATCGGACTGAGTAATCTCTTCAAGAGAAATCGTTTGGATGCAAAACATCAGGGCAAAAAAGTCAGTCCCTTTAACTCTACTAATCTGTATGCACTGATTCTACTCATGGGAGAGCTGCCACATTGACTTCATTAAACCTGTAAAAATATATATCAGTATTTCCAGACCTGAACATTAAACAGCATTTTAACAATCTATTTGAGGTACCCTGCCGAAACTTGCGATAAAAAGTATTTGAGTCAAACTGCAGTTCCTATCAGCTGCAGCTCTGGAACTTTTGGAAATACAGCACACTTGGTCTGTGAAAGTCTCTGAAGTATGGAATTAGTAAGGTGATTATGGATAAGAAAAGCAATGAAGAATTATTGTAGGATATGGCTTATATGTCAGACACAATTAGACATTAGTAGCTGTGCCTTCCTTTATATCTGTACTATAGTGGAAGCAATAGAGAAGGCTGGAAACTTTATGAACAAGTGAAGGAGAAAATTATTTAAAATAATTTAAAGAATAATATCTTAAATTAAGCACATGGTGATAAAAAGATCGGGAATATTGGTATTTCCAGCCTTTTAAAGTAATCCTGGCTTCTGTAATTTCTAGTACCTGTCTGATAATATTCTAGTGCTCCTTTGCCTGCACATGCAGATCATTTAGTTCAATAGCCTGCCTCTTTGTCTTTGCTTTTACTCTGAACTGCCTGTATATATTAAGAAAAATTCATTTGCCTACCTACTAGGCATTTTTTTAGGAGTAGTGCACTTCCTTTTCTATCTTATGACATCTAAAAAATCTCTACAGCCTATTTAAACAGAATCTCTCCCAGAGGTTGCTGGTTGCCCATGCTTCTCTTTTATGATTTTCCCTTTTATAAGTCTCAGGTTCTAAGCCAAGTTTGACATAAACCAAAAGCACACACAAAGGGACTGGAGAAGGTGGAAAGGACAAATTTCAGAACAAAAGCAATTAAAAAGTGTGAAAAAGAAAGTGACAAAGCAGTTTGAAGACTCTAGTGATGAAGAGAGATTAAATGTTCTGGCATGGGATTTACCAAACACACCGGGCAAAAACAGTGCTTGCCCTCTTCAAGGGTCATTTTAACAGATATTCTCCTATTCTCTTAGTCCTACTTTAAATTTATGGTCTATATTACAGGCTTGCTAAAATGACTGATCTCTGTAAATGACTGATAAACACTTGCAAGAGAAAAAATATAGAAAGAAATATTCTTTCTGAGGTAAATGACTTCTGGGCTGTATCAACACAGGGAAAATATTTTTTCCCTAAGTAGTCTGGATGCAGCAGAGGATTGTTCTTTTCCACAGTCCTAGAAGATCCTATTTCTTCTACTTCCACAGTAAGATTTTATCAGTTTGGAAGTCATCAGACTTGCCTCTGAGAAAAAAAAATGTGAGGAGCTAAGAACTTGAAAACAGGGCTACAAACACAAAACCATATTTTACATTGAATTATCTGAAAAACGTTGAAACTTTATTTTATGACAATTACATGGGCAGAAATTAAAAAAACAAAAAAGCTGATTATCGTACCAATAACTATCATTCTAAAGGTAATAATAGAAATCAAATTATATCTGATGCCTGTGCTATCACAAAGTCACCAATTTAGCATATCAAAATCATTTACAATCATGGTGCTCTACCAATGATTTTCATTTACTTTCAAAATATGGATAAAATGTTGATAAAATTATATGTTCTATTCTGAATCCTCTTATTTTATTAGTATATTTTATTGTGAAGTTCATTTAAACATGTTAGAGTTCTTAATTGCATTTAAATTCTTCATACTTATTGATGTCTTAAGAAACAGAGATCCTCTCTTACATTTAATTACTACAGATTTTGTTTTACATTTGTATTTCTAATTTTATTTCAAAAAGTACAAAACCAATTAAATGCAAGAAATCATTCATTTTAGAAATGCAGGAATGCTGAATCAACTTATCACACAACTCTTACTCATTATATATGATCACATAAATACCAGAACAAAAGAAAAACTATATTCGTGATGAAAATATTTAATGTATTTTATATATAAATAATAGTTGATCTCTCAAAAACCTCATCAATATTAAGTAACTAATATAAAATACTAAATCAAAAAAAGTCAAGCATGATATTTTAATTTTTACTGAATGCAATACACAAAGATCATCTGAAGAACAGATGAAATTTTAGATATTAATTTTTACATTACAATGTTTATTGTGAAGATACAGTCAGAAAACTGGAGATTATTTCACCAAGTTTTAATCTATTTAATCAGGTCTGGTGTTATAATTACAGAAAAGCTTATATTGTGAGCACTATCAGTCAGCAGTGATTGAATGTAGTCACGTGTGTATGGCAGGGGTGACTGTCGAAAAATCCAAAGCTTAAATTTATTTCTTAAACTAAAAAGAGGGTCAAATTCACAGCTTTGTACACCTCAAAGAGTTTTTACCTCAAGCTTTCACATTCTAATACTTGAAGTGAGTGAAAATATGATAATTAATTTAGTTGTATAAACTCACTAAGGAGGAGCTGAGCCTCAGACCTTAAGTAAGGTCATTCAAAGATTTTGAACTGTGTTGCCTTTGAATTGCACTTTCCACTGGCACTTCTAGAATGGCATAAGGTTCCCACGAGTTTTTATTGCATTCTCTGTTGTATTGCATAACTCTGTTGTTAGAACTGTTGCTTCTGAGGCAGGCAAGATGAAGAGGGCTCTTCTCAATTCTATCCTTGTAGCTGAAGTGGTAAACACTGTATTATTTGGAAAGCTTTGATGTATTAACAACCATTGCATCTTTATGGATTTTTAAATTTTTCAGTCTATGCAAACTCTTGCGTGTGCTATGTAAAACAAGAAGATCTCATAAACTCAATAAATTAATTTTCCTGTTTTGCACAAATACAAAAAAATTCAATCAGCCAATACAAAAGAAACAACAAAAGCAAACCTCTAATGCCATATCCCACTTCATTAAAAAAAATTCAGATTATACCATCATTCCAACTGGAATCTATCTAAGATTCCAGTTTTCTGCAGTACACTTGTTATCCATGAAACTTCTGCATTTAGAAAATCCACAGTCAATATTAAAATTAATCATACTGTCATCATACAAAATTATGTTGCTGAATTAATTCCTGAAACAAATCCCTTTGTATTTAAATTTTGCAATATCTTTTTAACCTGATTGAGTTAAGGACTATTGAGGTTGCTTTGATATCCTTTTCTGAGAGTTTGTACTGGTATTGCAGCACTTTTTGTTATATCAGCACACATTTTCTGACATAGTAAAGGCATTTATTGACTGCAAATAAATAGAAAAAAAACGTTGAATATTTCACGGTTACTTGAGCCATAGATGTGTCATAATTTTGAGATCAGTTATGTACATTTCATAATTGGAGTACAAATACTAAAAATAGCTTCATAGATGGTTTGACCAATATTTATTTTAGAGATCTTTGAGATTGGAGAAATAGTTCAAATCTTTCTCAGCATTGCAACTATTGATTTATTCATTTAATTGAAAGTAAATAAAAGAATTATTTTCCTTTTTTCAAAAAAGGATGAGGAAACTTTCTAAACTGGTGAAACTGTACTTATTTCATATGGAAGTGAAAATGTGATTCTTGTGCAGTGAAATTGTGACCAATTTTTCAAAATCCTTTATTTTCTCTATTAAAATGCACTGTGAGTTTGCTACTGTCGTAAATGTGGAGAATTATGTCTACATGAAAAATATGTACCATTTTTCCTACAAAGGAGAAATATATAGTTTGGTATTTACCATTTGTCAGAAAAAAATAACATGGAGAGTAGTTGCACAGGAAAGAAAAGACCTTTGAGATTACAGTATGAAAATAGATCTTGGAAATCTTAACTTCCAGCTACCCACAGCCCTTTTTAAAGCAAATGGCAAGCACATCTAAATTTAGTATCCTTGGCTTTCATTTTTAGTGTTCATAATTTGCGTCTGTGCATAGCCTTAAGGTCCTTCTTACTGTAAGAATATCTTGATATTAAGTTAATCAACCAAATAAAACTTTTTTTTTCTGAAAAAATCCCCACAAACAGGCAAAAAAAAAAAAGAACTAAAAAGCCGCAAAAAACAACCACCAATGAGGTGAAACTTCCGTTTTCTCAGCTGGAATGCATAGTGCCCTGCCTTGGGGTGGGTGATAAAGCAACTGAGAGCTTATGGGTAAGGATTACAGAGTGGACAGGCATGAGTGACACTGCAGTGCCACAGGCCACCTGCTCTGGAAGAACAAGTGGTTGAGGCCTTCTAGAGGCACCTAAAAGCAGCTGCATGTTTTTGGGTCCTTGTCCCTGAGGGGAACTTCAACCAGCACATCTGCTGGAGGGACAGCACAGCATGATTTAAGCCATCCAGGGGGTTTTTGGAGCACGTCAGAGACAACTTCCTGATCCAACTGATAGATGGATTTTTGCTCCGCTCGCCAACAAAATAACAAATGCTTAGGAACAAATTCAGTGTCTGTTTCTCTCTCATTTTCACAGTTTCCTGTTATCCACAGAATATTCAGGGTAATGGATTGTGTCTTCCCAAGTAGCTGTTACATGGGATGGAGCCCTGCTTTCCCTGAATTGGCTAAACATCTGTCTACCAAATGCAGATAATGAATGGATCCCTAATTTTGATCTGATTGCAAGTGCAGGTTTTCTTCCCGTATAAGGTTGTGTTTATCTCAACCCACAAGGTTACTCCCTTTAATACTTTCAGTTCTTTTCTCTGGTCCATGGTGTGGTGTGACCTTTGTGGAGCTTAGTTGCCTATCAGGCTACACACACAGCTTCCCAAATTCCAGAAAGTGGCAGGACATCTGCCAAACACTGGGAAATAGTGAATTAATTACTCTTTCTGCCTTCCTTGTAACACAAGCTAAGTTTTTCTTACTAAACTGGTTTCATCTTGACCTATAAGGGATTTTTACATGGTATTTTCCCCTTCCAATCCTGTTGAGGAGAAGGATGGAGAGCAACTGCATGGATGTCTGGCAACAGACCAAGGCAAACTGCCACAAGAAATAATATTTCTTAGTCCCTGAAGGCATTTTTTTAAGGCAGGCTTACTTTAGCCTCCCAAGGTGATTGAGAAGTATTTCTTCATACCCCCTTCAAGCCTTTCTACATAACTGCGCAGTATGTTCTTATAGTTTCCCCAAAAATTTACCTGTTAAGCAAGAACATACTATTTCCCATGTTAATCCTGTCATATGTACTAGCTTGTTCACTGCTCTATTAGATGTATTTTTAGAATGAAGAATTGTCTAAAATTTTCCTACAGCAGTAAGATCCTTTATTTTCAAATTCAGACCCCTATTATTTTAGAGAAACTATTTTACACACAAATTTTATTTCACTGTGCCGTGAAGGTACTTTTTTAAGTATTTGCTTCAAAACACATTTTTAAGCCTGTTTCATGTGGGCTTAACTGTGATACAAAAAGGTTGTGTACTGCTGGTAGGCAAGATACATGATTCTACAAAATCAAATTAGTAAGATTGTCAGGTCTGAGGAAATTCCTTACCTGTTGATCTCTAGGGTTATGTTCAAAAGGAGTCTTTAATAAGCTGATCTCTGAAATACCATGACCAGAGGGCGTATTTTCTTAAAGGATTAAGTTCTGATTGTTTGGCTGAAAACATGAGGAAGAGAGATGTGGAAAGGATAGCATTAAAGATCTTTCTTTGACAATTATGTTATCTATAAATCAATAAAAGGTAACAGAGCTGAAACTAATTTTACTGTTTTTCTGCCGTAGCTCTCAAGCTCAAGGAGGAAAACATTTTTCCTCATTATCTCCTCAAAATATGCCACAGGGCTCTTCAAAAGATTTTGCTATCGAGACCTCAAACTACAATATCAGAAAACCATCCCTGAGGAAAAAACTTTACTTTTGAGAAAGTGTATGACTGAATGCCCTCCTCTTTATAGATAAAAGATTGGCAGAAACTTTGGTGATTTCAGACTGAACAAAAGGCCAACTAAATTCTTTTTCTCCAGATATATTTCTTAACTACCTTTCACTCACAAAGTGCATTACAATTGTCAAGTGGCTCCAGTCACGCTGTTATGAACTCAGACCTTTATTACATCAAAATGTAAAAAGGTCACAAATGTCATCCTCTCCTCATGTGTAATCCTAGGAGGAGACCCAGATCTTCACATTTGTCAATAATGAGTAGTTTCAGTCTGCATACATTCTTTCAAATTGGAATTTTGTTTTCCATCTGTAGGGAAATGCAATAATCTGTCTACTAGATAGGGTGAATGATTGAAAACCCTCTAGAAAGCATTATAGCAAGACACCTTTTCCTGCAAATCTTCATCTGATGATATTATATTTTATCACACATTTCAGGGCTTAAACATATGTCATTAAGGGGAAATAATTTATTTAACCTTGTACATAGCATACAGTCTTTTGAATGACTGTAAATGAAGATTATGAAACAGCATTTCTTGGTTCATTTATACAAGGCATTATTTTTTCTCCATTAATAACCAGCATCCTGACTTCCATAAAAATCTGCAGCATACATAGAAGATATCAGTTCAAGTTCACTCATCTTATTATTATTTTCATCATCTTTGAATTCTCCTCTCAGATGTAAAGCTTTTGTTAAGATCAAGAAATCCTGTTCTCATAGGAATTATAACTCAATAAATCAGAGGTCAATATTTACTTTTTTTCCCACTTTCAACACACTTTACAACATTTTTATTAACTTTCTCCTTAAAGCAACATTAAAATGAGTCTAACAGAGCCTCTTTAATTACATAGCTGCCTTATTTGTATAATACACAGTTAACATTAGCACTTTTACAAGGTACATTAAGCAATAATAATATAAACCACTTGTTTTATATTAAGACTAAGAAGTTGTGTTCTTCCTGAGCCCATTCTCAAATTCGTCAAAATCTTCATATATCTATCTAAGGAAAGAAAATCTATCTTCCATCAGAAACAGGATTCAGACATAAAAAGAAAAAAATCCTTGCTACACACAGGATCTTTTTTTTTTATAAAATCGATCTTTTTTAATAAAGTTGATCTTTCTTATAAAATCAAGAAGGTTGATTGAAGGAGAGGATTGGTTTGGGTATGGGGTTTTTTATCTGGTTGGTTTATGTGTCTCACTCAAGATGTTGTCTGTGGAAAGCAGGATTCTAGAAAGTGCTAGAAAAAATACTAGAAAACTTCTAGCAAAGTAGACATTTGTCTGACTCAAAAAATTTATTAAAAATAATCTAGATCTTTCATAGGATAAATTTATTCCTTAAAATAAAAAGTAACTCTAAAAAGCAAGGTCATACATTGGGCTCCTAGATACATTTCAGTAATTTCCTGCACCTAATAATAAAAATTAATTTAATTCTTTCTCTTGCTGGGTCGTTTGGGTATTTGTCCTCTTTTTACTTCACCCAAACTGTTCATATTTTTTTACGGAAAATTCATTTCCTATAACATTGAAAGACTAAATAAATAAAAGTGACTTTCTAGATTTTGTATTGATTCATAGCATACTGAAGTATTCTTCATTAATGAACTGGAATGAAATGTGATATGTGAACCCCACTAAACCTTAAATTGGTTTTGTCTCTCCTTTAGGACATTTAGTTCAGAAGCTTAATGAGCTTTCTCTCCTTTCACCTGACTCCTTTGATGTCACACATTTTTCATAATGAGCTGTAGCTAATCCAGAAGGGATACCATGACAGAATGTTGGAAATAAAGTCTGACTTTCTAAAATATCATCATAAACATGGAAAACTTAATAAATAGCATATTTCCTCTATGGCTCCATACACACAAATCTGTCCTGCGTGAAACTAACTTTTCCCAATGCCTTCAGGAAAACCATTCTTCAGAAAAATCCCTTTGAGTAATTTTTGTCAAAAGGGGTTCTAACGACAGCACCAAGCTGAGGGAACTGCAGGGGAAAACTTGCATGTTGGTACCTTTATCACCATTTTAATGAGAAAATATCAGCCTCCTGGTTGCTTACATGCAATCTTCAGAAATATTGAATGTATGTTTAACTGGGGAAGGGAAAAAGCCCAATATAATCTATATACTTAATAGCACATAGCTGAACCATTTAAAATCAAAATTATGTGCCTTGTGTGATTTTAAATCTTCAAGAGAGACAACATTTAAGATTGTGAATGGTAGCATGTGTCACTAATGTTTAATCCTTTAATGCAGCTTTTGGAAAGTTGGTAAAATATGATGGTTTTACAGGTACCAAGCATATCATTATGTTATTCTTAAAATTAAAAAAATTAAAATGAAAAATTACATTTATTTAATTTTATTTGAATAATACAACAGAATCAAAGTTGCAAATGACCTCCAAGATCATCAAATCCAACCTTGACTAAATACCATCATGGTCACTAAACCATATCCACATCTACTCAATTTTTTTAACACTTCTGAAGATGGAAATGGTACTTTGCATGATACGCATAGGTAAAATTTCCTGGATCAACAATGAAGTTCTATATTCTGCTGCAAAATATCATGACTCTTCTTTTACCATGATAAGAACATCAATGAGGAAGTTTTCAAACATGAATTACTTAAGTCAGTTTATTTTCTAACCCTTTTATAATATTTAGATTATTGAGATATTTCTTGGTATGAAGTAGATCTTAACTGTTTCTCTAAGGACACACTTTAAATCCTATTTGTTCAGCAGTTAAATGGCTAGTAGTGAGCTATCACAGACCAATAGTTACGAGAATGCTTTTCTTACTGTAACTCTTTCAAACAACATCTGCTGCTGGAAAGAGGAATATGGTTTTATGCTTTGGTTGCATGGCTGAGAACAAATCTGTTTAAACACATGCAAGATAGAAGCTGTTCTGCACTGGAAACATACAATGGTGACATAATTAAGCAGCTAAAGTTATTAAGTTACTTGGTCATGTGGAAACTTTTATACCACAGTGAATACAGTCTCTTTTTTTTTTTTTTTCTTCCATTTTTCACTTAGATAATGTAATCATTACCTTTGAATAGACTGAGTATTTTATGGCAGTGAAATTAAGGCTATCTAAAAACATTAATAAATAAGCAATATCCCACCAAACTCTAAAGAATTGTGGTCTTAATTCAATTCATACCTAGGCTACAGCCCAAAAAGTCTTCCCCTTGATTTCAGTTGAAGTAATGTTTGAGGAACATTTTCTTTCATTCCTCAATTAAAATGCTGAATCTCCCTCTCAAGTTTTTTAATTCACCTTTGTGGTCACCTAAAATCCCTAATGGAAGTGAACTCTTTTTGTTGAAAGAAGTTGTCATCTTCTTTCTCTTAAATCATTTTTTTTTTCATGTTCTTCAGGGTATATGGGAAATGCCTACTCAGTATGTCTGTTACATTTAATTTTTTGTTAAAATTAAGAATATGCAAAGCTGTTATATTATAGATATCCCAACATTTCTTACCATCACCTATTAGCCATGGGAATTAAGTTTATATGAAACAGAAGTAATAGAAATAAAAGTCTCTTGTGCATTTGTCGTAGTGCTGCTTACATAATTTAGCCAAAGAAAAGAGGGAGAAATTCAAACAAAATTTTAATCTCAGATTTTTTTAACTTGGTGATGTGCAGATTAAAAATAATGCAATACAACTTTCCCGTTTTCCAAAATAAGAATATACAGCAGGTAAGGAAGATAAAAAAGTAAGACTATACAGCAGGTAAAGAAGCTAAAAATTGTGCGGGGGGAGGGGCGCAAGGGGGCGATGACGTTTTTTTATTTATTTGTTCATTTGGTTTAAACTCAGAAAATTTGAAAGCCCTCTATAGCACCAGAGGAGATCCAATTGGTCAAAATATTTTATGTAGCTTTTTGAAATGTAATCAATGTTTCATAAATCCTAAACATTGATTAATATTTCCCTAGATATGATTCCTACTGTTTGCTTGTGACTGAGTAATTGATGGAAAATCAGAAAGAGCAGTAAAACCAACACAGATTGAGACCATTTACTCAAACCCACTGGCATGTTGCAGTCTTTACCTATGCCACTATGCTTTTGCTGGTTCCCAGGGGGTGGGAAAACAGCACTCTGCAACACTCACCAGGCATTGCACACTCTCAAATAATGTCTTGCTCATCTTTGGGAGAGAAAACCGGCCAACACCAGGCCAGGAAGTTTTCTAACAGCCTAGAAGTACAAATGACTGGTAGAAATAACTGACCTAAATGGTGAGTTATATTTCCCAGCACTCTCTAATTTATAGGCAGGGGAGCCTCTAAGCGTCTTTTGCAATTACTTAAGGACAAATGGCTGCTCTCAAATATGGGACAGATTTGGCCCCTTAGGAACCCTCACCCTTCCGCTTTTTCCAAGTGAATCCTGGCCTACATCTAGGCAACAGTTATCTATTCTATCATGTGCTGCATCTGTCACGTCACAAGGAGAGGATGACACTGAGACCCAAGGGATAGCACATTGTGTGAAGCCAGTGGAAAAGTTACAAGGAATCACCTAGAGAAAGGGAATGCTGCTTGTCATTCCCAGGTAAAAAAAAACAAACAAACAAACAAACAAAACAAAACAAAAAAAAAAAACACCACTTATTATTTTTCAAAAATAATATGTTTTGCAGAATGTTAGTGAAAATGACACTTTTTGTTGTCAGTATCCAGAGTTTCATATCTGCATACAAAGTTGAAAAGTATTTTATGACTGAAACAGTTAAAAAGAAGTATATTCCTATTTCTTAAAGCTAGATATAACTGTTAATGAAAATTACAAGACACTTTAGCATGATAAATAATACATGACAAGGTGTGTGTTGCTGTGAGATAATGCTCATCTCTGAGGCATGGTGACATATGCCTCAGAGTGTCTTAGTGCAATTATAAAATGGCTCAGGGTTAGAATTTTTAAGAAAAGATTCACATGTTCATAGCTGTCCAGAAGAGAAACATGACTAATTTGTTACTATAATGATTACTGACAGATTTAGGAAGGGAAATAATAATGCTGGTTTAATATTCTTACATTTTTTTGTAATTTTCTGACACAAGCATTACATTTATTGTTCTATGGGACTGGAGTCCTGCCAAGGTCTCTGTTATGACAGTCTTAAACAGCACTGTAGCTGGTATCAGCAGTCTGTAGTGAAATGTTTCCTACCAGCAAAAATATTGAATTAACTGATTCTGAATTTCTTCCAATTGGGCATTCACAGTTTGATTAACATGTTTTCATCACCTTTGACTGACCCCACATTTGACTCATGTTTTTACAAAGGGCAATGACAGGAGCCCCAGACTAGTGGGTATTAGTGTAGCTAAGAAAGGGAAATTTTGTTCCTTGAAGCCTTTAATCTCCACTTAGTATAGTTAGGAGGTTATGTTTGCCTCCTTGCAAAATATGGAAACAAAACCAGGTGGAACAACATGGCAGGGAATTAATCCTCCCTCCCTCCCCTCCTTCTCCTCTCTTTGTACTCCAGGGACTGCTGGAGAAATAAGGAGCCAGTGCTGAAAATCTGTTCCCACTGTGCTCTGGGAGTATTGCTGCAGTCACACCTCCAATTCTCAAATGAGCCCACCAAATAGAGACACAATTTCTATGTATTAGAATGCTAGATACAAAATGCTGCACACATTAACAAGACTTTTTAATTATAATATCCAGCATGATTGCTTGTTCAAGTTCTAGGATTCCCTATGATGCACTCCTTTGCAGCATAAAATATATACATTATAGCTATAGCAGCATACGTGTTTCTCACTTATTAAAAAAAACAAAAAAAAAACAAAACAAAAAAAACCACTATAAATAAGACTAGAAGAGAAATCACATTTAAAAAAAACAGATTAATTACCCTTTTCTTACATTTATTCTGAGATGCTAACATCTGCAATCAGTTCACCAAAGTTAGCATTTAGTTGTCAGGTTTTCTGGTGAAAGGAAGGGGAGAAAGAGATTAATACATCTTTGTGATATATTTACTGAATGTCTTAGCCATTTCTAAGTTAATATTTTTAGACGGAGTAGTTTTTAAATCTCTTTTTTTTTACTGGAAATGTTGACTTCAGGTAAACACATAAACTCCCACTAGCAACGATTGCTGCGTGTAGGGGTCTGTAAAAACACAAAAGGTCATTGTACATAGAAATCAGTTGGGACTATGAGAGAATGCATTGACATTTATAATACACCCAAAACAGAAATGGTTCCTATGGAGACTATGCATGTGTTTTAATAATGCAGAGTTATTTATAAAATTCCAATATGAACATTTATGTGAAATAAATACAATTATGGCTTGCATAAGAAAATCCAAGCCTGCTTAATATGTAACTATTATGCTGCACTCATCTCTTTCTGTGTCTGATGTGACGTAGCTGGTTTGATTATATTGGAAATATGTCTTTAAATATCATCTTTTTTGTTGTTGTTGAAGTATTCACACTATTAGACACCATATTGCCATATCTATATTCCTTCTAGATTTGTGGTTTCACATGCAAGAAACCTCTCTGATTATAAAACAGTTATCATTCTCAACAGAATTTGCATTCTCTAAACCTAATATCCAGGTTCCAAGTGTCATGTGAAAATAGGAAATATTCTCAAACCCTTGGCATCTCCTTAGTTTGTCAGCACCCCAGGAAAGCCAAAACCCTTGCTCCTGACCAGTCTGTCAGTGTCCTGTTAAGGGGACCCTTCACTGAACAAGTTCACAAGACTGGAATCGGTTCACAAGACTGGAGGGTGGTTTAAATGACTGTTCAGGGTCATGTACCAAACAGAGAGACCCCCTCCTGGGACCCCACACCTTCACCTGCTGCCAGCAACTGCCAGCGCCCTTGAAGGGGTCACGTTAACAGTTTACAGAGTAATATTCTTTATAAGTAAAATTATGACAGGATAAGGTTCAAGGGCTGGTGGTGACTTTATCAGCTATAAAGTACCACTGATTTTCCTTTTTTGCAATGGTTTCAACAGTGCCTGGCTGAGGTACCTCCAGTCTGCTCCCCCCTCCTTTTAGTCCCCCTTATATTATATTCTCTCTGTGAGGTTAGACATGCTGACTGCATTCCATTCTGGCAGTAGTAATCATATTTTCCCCTATAATCTCCATACTGTTGTATTTTACCACCAGTCTACTTCCCACAAGTGTGATTATGATTATTACCATTATTATTTTACAAAGCAAGAAACAAACTGCAGTTGAGTAAAGTAATGGAATGTCCAGGAACAGTTTCCTCAGGAAAGAAAGGTGAAAGAAAGGTAAAATAAGTGTTTTTGTTGTCTAATGTAAGTTTATTCAATTACCAAGCTAGAATCCTAATATTCTGGATTTGATCAGGACTGAGAGAAGGAGATTTGTTAGTGGGCAAATACTCAGTCTTCCTAATACTCTGTGTCATGAGAGAGGCAAGGGGAATGGATCTCTTATTACAGAAGGATGCAACAAGATCAATCTGCAAAATTGTATCAGCTAGATATCTTAACTTTCCAGGACCATGTCTTATTTTTATCATATTTAAAAAGTACTTCATAGTCTTAATTTACTTTTAAGGAAAAAAAAAAAA
>VXBU01017254.1:205673-219972 GCA_013400315.1 Bombycilla garrulus
CTTGAGCTTTAAGGTAAGTACTTTACTTGAATGTAGTAGAAGTTTTGTTCTGAAAATTTGTCACTTGTAATTTCCTGGGGTTGCAAGATCTAGGAAATGTAAGCCATTTTTACTGTATAAGGAGAAGATCTAGATTAATCTGTATTTCAAATTGTAGTACATCTGTCTGTATGGGCTGTACCTATGTGAGTAGGATAGATACAGAGATTTCCCCCAGCAGGTTCCTACTGTGCAAAGGCCAACTAAATGATGCTATTTGCAAGCTTGAATGTACTGTTGGTTAATATCTGGGGTGGGTAACCAGGACAACCTAGGAGCCCTCTTACAGTTCAGCCTTTTCCATGCAAGAGATGCTTTGAACATAATATTAAATAATATGTAACAAATAGTAATATAGTTTAAAATAATATGTAACAAATGCTCATGCATATGCTGGAGTTGCCACATAGGACAAGAAGACTGTTCAGTTTTAGAAAATCACCAGAAAGTCAGTTCACGAAGTCACACCTGATCCAGGCAAAGATGTCATGTCAAAGACACTTTAAATAGAGACCCCCATTATCTTGTACACGATGAATGTTTATCCTATTTGAGAAATTTAGTTGCTCACATGAGTACATATGCTTTTTTCATATTCACTTTGTGAATGTCTATGCAGCACAAATAAATTGTGAAACCTGAAAACTGTCTTGTATTGTCTTAGTGCACTCATCATAGATTTTTTGGGAGGGAAATACTAAATAAAGTTTTATTTTCATATAAAGTTGTTGTGATTAATAACAACCTCTTTGCTTTTCAATTTACATTTACATACTCTCCCTACTAAACACTAATAAATTCAAAAGCTTTTAATACTGAAAAATGAGATTTCAAGAAATAGATACTGTTTTTATGCTGGTTGCTGTAACAGTTGTTATGATCCCAGAATATATATCTTTATTTAATTCAGAGAAGATCTGTTCAATGCTTGAGCTTCATGAAAGGTTAACTCAGGTAAAATTAACCTCTCTATATATTCCTGTATCCAATTTAGAAGTAGAGAGATGAAACAATGTAGGCTGTGCAAGATTTAGCCAATGTACTTACATATAAATCTGAGCACTCCAAACCAGGAAGGTTTATGCACCACTGCAGATCACATTTGACGCAAACAAAAATTCTAAGGTTACAAAAGGGATGAGTTTAACAACTTGATCAATGTACCAATACTGAAGTAAACACACACAAATCTGCTTCTAAATCTTCACAGAGAAAAGAGGTATATTAATCTAAACAGTGTTTCAGACATAAACTGGCTTTTTAGCCAGTACTATAGTACTATATTTTGTGACTTGTTCGTAAAATAACCAAACAAAAAGCTTGTTAAAGATATAACCTTGACTGCTCTGAAACCAATGTAGGTAAATCCATCTGTTATGTACACACCACGGGTTAGAAGAATGGCATGCTCAATAGGCTAGTAAATCAGATATAAATCTGTCTAATGTGAAAGCATGGTTCTGCTATATCATACACACCTAATGAACTCTGTATGAACTAGGAAGAATTTATGTTAGTTTAAGATAGATAATCCACTATATTCAGAGTCCGGTAATAATTATAGCATATGAATGCTATAAAAGAATAAATAGTAATTTAATGCATAAGTATTTTGGTCATAAATCCCATGATCTTTCATTGTAAACTGAATGCTGAGTTTCCCCTATAGGGTTTTTTACAATTTGGTCAAAGTAGGTCGAGTACTCCTTTATGTCAAAATACCCTGCCAAAATTTAATCAGAAACTGTGTTTAAGTGCAGAGGATCTCAGAAAAGTGACCAGTTCGGAGTCCCATTGACAACAAGGTAACAAGATAGAAGTGATACTGCAGGCCCTGCTCCCTGTTATTACCAAGGTAATTTTCTCGAGTGTTTGTTTTGTTTTTCTTAAGCAATGCTGTTTTGTTTGTACCTATGCAAACTCAAGGTACACAGGGCTGATAAGTGACATAATGTTCAGTTTTCCCTGACCACGCAGGTAACCTACACTTCTGCTGAAAGCTTGTATTGTTTTTGCTAGATTACTAGAAAATAGATGAACATAATTCTAGGATTTATTTACAATTAACAGAAAATATCTCTCATCAAAAAATGGCTCACAGCACTCAATGTCCATGAAGGCATTATATGTGATTTACCCTTAAGTTTTAAACGAGTTTTAAAACAAGCTTTAAAACAAGTTGTAAAGCTATCATGGAAAGGTATTTGATGAAGTAAGAAATTTCAAAAAGGTTTGGTTTTTTTTCTACTGTTTAGTATTAATCTTCTACCAGTAATCTTAGTTCAGAAAAGGAACACTGTTGTATCAAGTTTTTCCATCAGAAATAAGAGAAATGTAAAGTTAAATACTTTTTATTTCCTCTTCTCATTTCTTGATTTTTGACCACTGACCTATGGACATATATTAGTCTTGTCAGAGTAACAGATAAGCACAGGAAGCATTTGTAATTAGAAAGCTTGAGATACATCAGCTCTGCTGTTTCAGGAGACAGTTTATTCATATAACTGTCAATTTGTTAATTTAACTCATCACAGAGCTGGCATTGCAATGTAGCTGAAAAATTCATAGCTTTATAAAATTTCATCTTGGGATGAGCTGTTCAAAATGTGAAAATTTAAGCCATATGACTAATCAGTCACAAATTTGATCCCCCTATTTAACAGGATAATAATATTAACAGAATTTATACCTTATTCAAATGATTTTTAGGAAACATTCAAATTCCAAATATTGTATCTGAAAAATTAATCTAAAAATACAACAAATAATGGTTGTGAAAGTTATATCACAGGCTAAAGGTAGCCATATGAGTGACATGCCGCTTAAATTTCACATGTGAACTACAATCACACTCATTTAGAATTTTTCATCAAAATAGACATACCTTTCAGATATATGGGTCTAGATGGACTTAACACTTAGAGACAATTAAAGTACTTGGATGCTGGAATCCACACGGGGAAGCCAGTCCTACATACCAAAGCTTCTTATGGATGAATCATATGTACAGAGCTTAAAATATCTTACTACTCACATTAATATCTTATTTATGGATTACCTAATTAATACAGAAAATATTAATAAATAACATATTAAAATTGCTATACACAAAGTTTCTAGTTCCTCCACCTTTTCTCTGGTGTACTGCCCATCATTCCCTTATCCCCAGTGCACAGCCAACAGATTCAATCTTTCTCAGAAAAGAGGGAAGTGAATATTTAAACAAGGGTCTTTTTGGGTAGTAGCATGATGTTCATGACAGTGCTGTCTTTTTCCTCAGCATTGGATCTGCTTAGGGCTACTTTTTATTTTTTCTTATCATCTTTTTCATGGGTTACCAGACAGAGGTTTATAATCCCACCTGTCCTCCCATTCTCTTTTATCGTAAACCAAATGCCTATTAAAGGTATTTAGAGAGGTTCAGTAAAAACGGGTTAGAAGACAGCCACTTGATAAGTAACAATGGTAAAAAAAAGGGATCCAGCTCAGTACAGAAAATCCCTGAGACCTTGCAAGGCCAGGTTAATAGAGTCATAGCCTTCTGCTAGTAAGAGCAAAATCATATTTTCCTGGCTAGAGCAGCATGTTCTCTGTTGATGGCATAAGCTTAAGAGACTTATATTAAATTAATAACGATGCCAGATGCTACCAATTTCTCTCTAAGTGTCCTATCTCCTAAATGGGGATATTGGTACTGCCTTACTTCAGGTATTAAAGATTAAAATAACATCATCTATGATAAGAGCCCTACAGATGTATTTCATAAATATCTGACTTAGGAAAGCCAATCAGTTAAAAGCAATGCATGCAAACAGAGTCAGAGTTCTTTCAAGAGCATGTCTCAGGAAGGTTGACCTCTTTCAGAGTGAGCTCATCCTGCAAGGCAAGGGAGGAACAGAGAAGGGCAACTAGAGCAGCCCTAATAATGGAGTAGCAGTCTTGTGAAGGGAGACTTACAAAACCAGGACTCTGCAGAGTGGAGAATGGGGAGACAGAGAAGGCAGGATTTACTCAGATTTACAAAATCAAGGATATATTATATAATCTGGTGCTGCTTATATCTAGGGTAGAGTGAATTTTCCTCATAGAAGCTGGTGTGGGGCTGTGTTTTGGATTTGTGCTGAACACAATATATTTTTGATTTTGCTGAGAAGAGCTTACAGATAGACAAGGCCTTTTCTGGTTTTTGTTTTTGCCCTACTGTTTTGTTTTGGTTTTGGGTTTGTTTTTTTTTTTTGTTTTTTTTGTTTTTTTTGGGTTTGTGTCTGTGTGTGTGTGGTTTGGTTTTTTTGTTTTGTTTTGTTTTGTTTTGTTTTGTTTTGTTCTGTTTTGTTTTTGCCCTACTGGTGAGGAATACAGGGGTGAAGAGGAGGCACATCCCGGAGAGGAGACCTAAACTGACTGAAGGGATATTCCAGACCACACAGCATCATTCTTAGGATATAAAGTGGGAGGAAGAAGCAGGAAGGGAGACATTTTTGGAGTGATGATGTTTGTCTTCCCAAGTCACTGTTGTGTGTGATGGGGCCTTGCTGTCTTGGGGATGGCTGAACACATGAATTCCCATGGGAAGTAGGGAATTAATTCCTTATTTTGCTTTGTTTGTATGCTTGGTTTTGCTTTCCTTACTAAACTGTCTATATTTCAATCCATGAGATTTCCAGCTTTTACCCTTCCAATTTTCTCTCCCCCTCCTGGCAGTGGGGAAGTGAGCAAGGGGCTGTGTAAGGGTTGGTTGATGGCTGAATTAAACCCCAATAAATCCAAAAGGAGGATTATTCTTCATATCCTAAAATACAAGAGCTAAGAACCACTTGAAAGGCTATTTGGAGATTAGTTTCTGATTTAAAAAGTATTTCTCTAAAGAGCAAGAAAGGTATTTCTGTAGCTTTATGCCACAGGAGGCTCCAGAGGCACACAGTATCTTCAGATTCAAGAAGGGACTAGAGAAATATTTGGACAAGTGCCTAAAAAAGCTCAGGCTTGCCTGTCCTCCCTAAATAGCATTTTCTATTGCAAGTGTCCAAGGTAGAATTCAGACTAGGCAGAGCAGTGGTTATGCATTATATTCTTAGGTATTGTATTTGTAGGCAGTACTGTCTTTCTAACCTTTATTTATTTCAGGTGTCACATCAAATTCCCCTCTGAATTATAAACATCTTCATTTCATCCTCTGGCTTGGGGAGCTATGACTCAGCCATCCTCAGACCAGCTCCTGAGCTCCTCCAGGGCCCTGCCAAGTGAGTCACTCCTATGTGTATCTCACCATAAACGTTTGTATCAAATCTTGAGCTCTGCATGTGTGACCACAACTGCTGGATGTGATCTGGATGCATACAGCTCTAGTGAAGTGAGCACTCAAATTTTCCTCTTTCATTCTAACCTGGAAAGTTAAAAGAGAAGAAGAAAACAGCTGCCACAGGTTCCCTTGAGGCTATAAGCTCTGTCTTTTAAGTTTTGCCCAGAACACTCAATTCTTTTCAAAGAAAAGGTCTGAAATTTTAAAGCAAATGCAGTTACATGATTCAATAAGAAATACTTAAATACTGTGGCAGTTTAATGTCAGAGAAGTTACTGCAAATTGTCAGAGAAAAGAATTTATGTAAAGCAGAAGCTTTAAATCAAATTATCCAGACAGTTAATCTTACAAAATCTGTATCTTTAAACTCCATGTACACACATCCTCTTGAAAGCCACAACTTAAGGTGATTTTCAGCCAACCTTAGCTTCTGAAGGTTCACGAGCCCTGGAAGATTACATAACTATTTGAAATCTAATTTTCCTTATGTTCTCGTCCTATTGGTTTGTCATAACACCACCACCATGCAAAGATAAGGAAAGCACTAAAATGTACAACAAACCAATTTAGCACAACTAATGATCACAATCTACCTCTAACCTTATCTGTGGAAAATCTTTCTCTTCAGCAATCACTGTTATTGCGCCACTTCAGGCAAACAGTAGATCAAGATACAGATTGTTTTTAGTCATGCTTTTGTTCCACAAAACCTCTTCACAAAGGTCTCTCTGTTGGGTTCATCAATTCAATTGTAAAATCCTTCTATTATGGACTAATACATATAAAACAGGACTCAGTTAAAATGTACAATTCAGGAGCTCTCAGGAAAACTGTTACAGTATTCCATATACTACACAGAGGAAGCACTTAGTAGCCAAGCTGCATTTAAAGTATATGCTAATAAGATTTAAATTACATAATTATACATTGATTCTCTGTTGGATTTTTGTGGTTTGTTGAATCCTTTGGTGGTTTGTGTTTTGTGAGCTTTTAAACTTTATTAGGCACCTTCTGTGTGTAAAGAACTCAAATCTGGTCTGTATCTGTTGTATAACATGCTGTAGCTTTTTATGATTGTTCACAACATCACACATACATTTTTTCCCTGCATAAATAAGGTCATAGCAAATCATGCTGTTCTATACTATGGTAGTATCTCAAAACTAACAGTATGTGAAGAGATGCTGTCTCTCAGTGCTGGATTGCATAATTTTTTTGTATTTTGCTGTACTGTGCACAGGGATCTTTAGTGAAAAACCATATCAACTGAGTGCCCACCTGCAGTTCTGTGCTTTTGAAAATCATGCATATATGATTATGGTCCCATTTATGCTAATATTTTTCAGTCACATTTTAAAAGGCTTGTGAGGTAGCATCAGAGTTCGTTCTCAAAATTTGTTTCTTGTTTTATTCTCTAAATAACCTCCCCTGTCTGTTTCATGGTACAGAATTGCAACTTCAGAAATGTCTGGTATTTACTGCCCATCAAGCCCTTTCTATTGCTGAGGACTTTTGTCAGCTAGGAAAAGCTGGTTATCAGGTTCTTTTTTTTTTCCACAAGTACTTACATACAAACGAGACTGGAACATTTTAGAAGACAGTAAATTATAATTGTATTTACCTTCTCTGACATCCCATCTCCTAAATGCATTTAGTTTTCAGAAGAAACAAAGTGGCCCCCTGGCCAGCAAGAAACCCAAGTCACTTCTGGTAAGGCAAATCAAAATAACTATATTTGCCCTGTTTTAGACTAGCCTGAAACATGTCTGGCAAGTTTTAGGTTGGATTAAAGCTTTATCAGAAGCATTCATTATTACTTATATGTTTCTTTCACAAAACACAGAAATGTGTATACTTCAGGACATTAAGTAGAGTAAAAGATAAAAGTTGGTTATAATATTTGCTGATTAGCAAAATATTCTGTAAATATAGTAGCTTACTGCATTTCTTTTTTTTTTTTAATTTTTATATACACTGTATGCTTCCGCACATGTGGTACAAGTAAAAAACCGTAGCAACTTGGCTGTTAAATTATTACCTTCCAACACGTGTGAAGGTTTTTATGGGTTCTGATCATCCTCTCCTAAAATGTGATAGCATAACATCAAGGAATATTGGCCCTTCCTTTCTAAGACATTTTCTCCTTTCAGCCTAGAGTTTTAAATATCTGTATGCTACCTGGGTTTCTTACTCTCACCTTTCTTCTGAAATAGCTATGAGGTATAACTGTAGGGATGTTAGAAATGAAAAATTCTCATCCTTTTCAAGGTTAAGAACGATTTTTTTTTGTATAATGGCTGAATGAGGCTACTCATTCTTATACCAGAAAACAGCAAAATTCTATTCCCCAAATACTTGCACACACCAATAATTTCTGTGAATTATTTATCTCAAACCTGAGGTGAATTTTTATCATTATTCTATATACCCAGTGGTAGCTGAAGAAATACAGGAACAGTGTCTGAAACCGGAAGAAGGCATTTAGCTGATATACATTCTCAGCCTTTTTCTTATATCCATAAATTTACAGTCACACGCAAATATATTTGGTGAAACACATTCAATTCCTGCAGCTTGAATAGTGACTAGAAAACACAATGGCCTTCAGTCTGAAAGTAGAGCTTCACTGCATTTTGTGATGTAGTGAATGCTTAGTATAGTGCAGATATCAGAGTGATTTAAACTTCAATTTTCTCTCCACCCTGCAGTTCAAAAAAGTTTTCCTCTCTTCCCCCAGTTTTCTTCCAAGACAGTATAAGTAGTATAATACTTTTTTGGAAATGAGAACCTAGTTGCTGACACTTTGAATATAGAAATTAATTAGCATTTCCATAGCAGTGTAAATAGCAGTCCCTGGAGGCCTGCAGTGGAGATAATGAACATCAAGATTAACAATACACGTTACAGACATGAGTCTATTATTACACCTTAATAACATGCAAACCAACGGTCTTCAAGCAGTCAAAAGAAGGTGTGTAATAACAGATTTTTTCAGGCTAGGAACTAGATAAGGCAAGTACAGCTCTTGTTCACAACACAGCACAGTTTTACCTACAGGCTATCTTGAAGGGGAAAGTTTCAAAAGACATAACTGGAAAGATATAATCCATAACCATAAATATTTCTCCATCACATCTAGACTTGCACCAGTCATTGCTTTTTTTGAGACCATGTGACACATTGATTGATAATAATAAATGTCAGTCTGCAGAAATATGTGATGTCGTGAGACATCCAAATTAATAGCAAAAAATTCCAGAAAAAATCTATCCATCTTTCCTCATTACTATAATCTCATTGGGTGCTGGCTATGTTTCAAAGCCAGTCAAAACACTTTGTCCAAATAGGATTTTTCAAATTAACCTGCTTTAGTTTATTCACAGCCTGATTAAACAGATAATTAAAAGTTACAGATGCATAGCAGTACTAAATTACTGTGGATTAAGTCCATTTGTGAGAAAGATTATTAGTCTTTGAGGTGTTGGCAAGGACCCATGTGGTTAGGACAATGAAGATCCACCAAGGTTCAATATTTTGTTGTCTTCAACACATTTTTCCTGAATTTCTTTTCATTAATTTAAGCAACAGTAGGAAACTCACAGTACTTGTCAAACCAGTGTGAGGTTAGTAGGCTTTGGGTTTGAGTCATTTCTCACCACACTCCACCAATGAAAAAATGTATATATCTCTATTCACAATATAGTCTCTGCAGCTGAATAATTCTATTTAACTCTACAGGAAACTGACTTGTCTTCAAAAATTTCCTACATTCTGCAAATACTTGTTAAGAAATAATGACAGAAATTGGCCTTTGTTACTGTAGTTCAAAGACAAGACTCAGAGATAAAGTAGGTGACTCCAAATTTTCAGCTTCTGTGATGTTAGCCTACAGAAAAGGCTGGTAATTGGGATCCACAGGATTCTGCTTTCTGCAAAACAGCAGCAGAGAAACTTCAGCATAGACACAGATTTGGACTGACACAAAAAGTAATGTGCTTACCACGCTTTTTAAAATTCATTTGGTACCGACTGCCGAGCAGAGATTTCTTCCTGACTACTGTTTCTGAAACTACTGACTGACTTCTGTATTTATTCTTTTGATTTCTGAAATCCTCAAACCGAGTGCTTGATTGCCTTATTTAACTGAGAAGATGATTCTCTTCCTATCTGTTTTTCAAAAACTTGTCAAGAATAGGGAATACAGAAATTTAAAGCATAAAATGATTAAACAAACCATCCAAAAGTCTGAAATATGGGTCTAGACAACATTTTTAAGTGGTAGGCAGAAAAACTGATTCAGAGTTATTTCCTTATTACTTGGACAGCTTTAAATGTTTCTGAACTAAATTGCAATTTTAGGTGTAAAAGTGTATAAAATAAGTCAAGAAACAGCTAATTAGAAAAGCACACCTGTCAAAATATCAATTTACTTTGCTTTCCAGCTTGTTAAAATATGATTCAGAAAACAATTCTTGTGGAATTTCATGGTATGGAGAGTTTTACATTTCACGTGTGGACTTCGTTCTACAGGAGGGCAAAACAAAGTCTTGAAAGAACTAATTAACCTAGTTAATTAATCCAGTTCTATCAATTAATCTAGTACCTATGGCCTTATGTAGCCCAAGAGAAAGTGCTAAGAGCTGCCAAAGAGTAACAGTGGTCTCTCTCCCTCTAGTTTAGGTGCCCCAAACCCCTCTGCGGTTAAGGCCTGCCTGGGCTGGGGACTCAGGAGGTGACAAACAGCAGCCCTTGAAGGGAGCTGGGGGTGGGAGGCAACTGTGTGAGTCTTTGGCTTTAGCTCAAAGTCTCTGGGAGGGGAGCTTGGACTCCGAGAAAAAGAGGGAAAAAAAAAAAACCAAACCAAACCAAAGAACCCAATGAAAAACTCCCACACATATAAAAACAGCCCAAAGTAGACCCAAGAGAGGGAGGAAGAATATATCATGTTGAACTTACATATTTTTATTTCAGAAGGAGATACTGAGAATGCTTATAACTTGGCAGAATACTGCCCCTCATTCATAAAAGAGAGAAAAAATGCCAGTCAAACCATGTGGAATGTGGACATACACCAGAGGAAGGGACAGGCTGGGAAATTTTTGTGTAATCATTTTAACTGTGTTAAAATGGGGGTTTTTCTGTGGTCATTAAGCAATTCATATGAGTGATGAATTATTGGTCCCATATATATGGTATGCCCCTAGCAAACTTTTGAGTAACAAACATTGATGTTGAGATGTGACTGGACATAAAGAAAGTATATTAAAATTAACCACAGTTTTCCATTGTCAAAATGGCACAGGATTCAGACATAAAAATTCCCTGTCATAAATCTAGACATAAAGGCCAAAATACTGAGAAGCTACCTATAATTCTAAATGCTACACTTACTCTATGTCCATTTTGTTCTCTTTTGAATAGATGAATTCTCAAACTACGGAGACCAATCTTCTTCATGTCACTGAAAGTTTCGCAAAACCACCTCTGAAATTAGAAAGCTTACTGAAGCTTTTAGTGAACAGCAAATTTTCTTTGCAAGTTAATAACTTACATTTAGACACAGTATTGTATTTTAGGAACCATTGTGTGTGTCTTGTCTGCTGAGTCCTCTCCAGTAAATAAGCCAGGTCATATGCTCTGTTTGCAACATAGGGCAGAAGGTTTCTGATTTTCTTTGTGGACGCAGTATAGTGTAAAATGTTAATCAAAGATATGTTGATTTAGTCCTTTTACCTCATGTTGGAATCTTATGAGTCCAGAAGAATAGAAGATTACTTAGTTACTTCAACCGTGGTCAGAGACACAAAAGTAATTAATTTTAAAAAGAAAGAAACTGTATACGCAAGTCTATTTACAAATTGCTAAACTGTAATAATAAAAAACTCCATGAAAATTCCTCTTCTTGTCTGTCCTCCCTCTTTCTCACACATCTAGCACTTGTTTACACATCTACCCTGGTTCTCCCAGGTTTCAAATACAGCAATCATCATGTGAGGGAACCTGTTTAACACCTAAAAAATCTAACTTTATTTTATAAGAAATTGCTAAAAAACAAAATGTCAGCAACTGTTTTTTGTGAAGCCCAAAGAAGTACTGGTCTTTATTAATGTTCCACTTTTAACTATTATTTTCTGCTTTACCAAGGAATTTTACAAGTCCACAGAACCTTGTTCTTTTACACATAATGAAGAGGTCATCTTAACTTCACTAGCTGAACCACAAAAAGAACTATGCACTGTGCCTGTGGCATTTTCATTCACTCGTATGAAGAATGCTGCCTTACAAATAGTCTGCCTTAAATTACATTTTACCTGCTGTGAAGATCTGTGCACTTTTGCAGCAAAATACATTTTCATTTGGAAGTTGTCAGTTCGTCAAAGGTTAAATTACTAGGCATTGTTCCAAAAGAAATCAATACATAATATTTTGTTAGAAGGTGTTAGGAGGGAAATACAAGTAGGATCGGCAAGCATGTCTTTATGAAGATGTCAGAGATAAGGCAATTCCAAGTTGTTTTATTTATGCTATTATTTATTACCTCAGTTAATGCTGAAGTCAAAGTGCTTCCATTAAAGTAGAACATTTATCTGTGCTAATGTCCTAATACTTCAAAGGTAAGACATAAAATAAATGATTTCTTAATTGCCTCTTTTAACATTCTGCTGCATACATTTGGAAGCTGAAGTGTGAATTTTAATAATTTCAAGTGATGATGTTTACTGTATTTTTGTAGTTGGAAACACAATTTCTCCAGGAAACCTGCACTAAGGAGCTTGGACCCGAAATCTAATGTTACCAGCGTTAATCTTATTTCTGTCATTTCAGTCAAATGATCAGAGCAGTAATTGCCTTCTTTTGGGTTATGCTGTTGAATTGATTCATAAAACCTGGTCACAAAGCACTGAAGGAAGAGTGTTACAAAGGCAACAACTTCATTGTGACAAATATATTTATTTCATCATCTTTTCTTGTTTCCCTCTATAGCGCACAACACTGAATATAAAACTTTTCCTAGACACACACACACAGAAAGGATAGAAAAGAAAAAAGCCATATATATTGAAATAAATCAAGACTGGACACGTTTAGATTAATATCCTGTCTCAAGGGGATTAACAAGTTTTTCATGCTTTGCACTGGTGGTTCATCACTCCTCTGCTTTTCAAGTCTTTCCTATTAACTATGGGCACCAGCGATTTAAACCTCAGCATCTTTTAAATGTTTCAGTGACTTGCAAAAAAAACCCCAAACAAACAGTCAAACAAGCCGCATAACTGGAATTAACGTTTAACACCAATTTCCAGTCCTGTATTTTGCATTTAATAGGTCTATCATCAATTAAATAAAGGCATATGTTAGATGAGTTCTATGGCCAAATCCATTTCTCTGATCTGAATCCATCCATCTACATTGCTAAAAGGCCATGAAATGGCTTCTTTGATATTTTATTATCACTGAGGTGTAAAATTTAACAGCAAAGCCAAGAGTAGCTGAAATCTCTCTCTTCAGGGAAAAGGACAATAGGCAAGATTTAAAGTCCAAGAGACAAGATACTAGAAAGTAGAAAATGGATGCTCAGAAAGAAATTCTGTCAGGAAAATCCATTAGCAAAACATGCCAAAATCAAAAGGCTTCCCTTTCAACAAAATATGCTTTTGACAGTCTTCAAATTCCAAGTGCTCATTTCTTCTTCTGAAAGAGAGTATGCTTAATGCAAATGTGTTCTGTGCTCTCTACTTTAACTGAGCAAAACAGTCAAGAAGAGCATTGCAATTCAGATTCATTCGCCGCATCGCCCATCACTTTCACACAGTAAGTGCTGAGGATGTCAGGATTGTCACAAGCAAATCTTTTTGTCGTTCATGGAAGACAAGTATTTAGAAAAGCAATAAAACTAACTTGAAGAGGCAGGCTATTATAAATGTGCAATAACTTGTGATACTTGACTGGGTTGTTTTGATTTGATGCTTGCAGACAAGGATGTACAGAAAAGAGAATCAGGGACTTACTAAGGCATGTAGGTTTAAGGTGTTCTTTATTACTGAAAAGTCCTACCATCTTTCCACCACTGACAGTAGGACCAGCTCTTCTCTGGATTGCAGTACTGGCTCTGCAAATAACACAAAGCGAAACTAGAAACCTTCAAAACCAGACCATGACAACGGTGAGTGATATTCACAATGTGAAATAAAGAAATCATCTGGTGGCTTTTTTTAAGCTGGTAAAAACCTCTCTGTTGCTGGGGATGCAAATACAATTTATGTCAGTGTTCTCTGACTTGAGAGTACATTAGTAAAATATCTATTTTCCTTTTCCCTACAGCAGATCTGTTCTCTGATTCCAAAGCAGCAAATCACAGTCTTCAGAAAAAAAAAAAAAATCACTAATAGCTGAGAAGGCTAATATCAGAGTAATTTTTTTTCAATACATTACCACAAATAATATCTATTATTTTTCTAGAGTAATCAATAGCACAGTTTCTACAGGTCAGTAGGTCATTGTTCATTAGTCATGATGATGTGGTTCAGCAGTGATGCTAGAAGACAGAAGTTAGACCCAAGACTGTACTATGAATATCCTACCTGGTATGAATCAAAAGGTGGCATCTAAGTATGGAAGAGAAGGTGAACTCCCTGTGCTACTCCTGTGGCTTCATGTATACGCACAGATCTAAAAGGGCATATTTGCTAACAAACGTATTGGTCTGTGAGTTAAAGCATATTCATTCTTAACCTTGATTCTTTATTTCCCAGGTCAAAGAAGCCCTCATAATGTTTAAAAAGTAATCTTAGTTTGTGTTTTTTTACATGTAGTTGTGTCTTGGTTTTGAAAGACAGGTGCCTGCCAAGGAAGGCAGGAGCTTCTCTTAGAACAGAAAAAATGCAAGCCCCCTCCCTCCAAATTATTTAAAGGGGCTCTCAGGCAAAAATATGAGGATAAGAATAACAGTTCTTTAATATG
>VXBU01017254.1:229201-245537 GCA_013400315.1 Bombycilla garrulus
TAAAAATTTGATAACACATTCAGTGAAAAAAAAGGGAAACATAATTGCACCTAACATGCAATTAATATAAGAAGCCATACAAAACAAAATTACATAATGTACAGTTCAATCACTCAGCACAATATCCAATTTTCCACCAAAAAAACATACCTGTAAAGTCATATCATGCTGTTTCTTTTCCAGTGTTTATGTTCATTAAATAAAAAATAGCTGCTGGATTCCCTTCATATTCATAGAGCAAATAAATTAAATCACTGCCATTCATCTGTTTTCATTTTTATTTATCCCTTCTCAAATTTTTATGCAACGAACTGTTTACCACACTGTTATAATGGAATAATACAACCTTATATTACATTTTTTATTACTACCTTTTTTAAAGCTCTGGATCATACAAGCTGAAGAAAAAAAAAAACAACATTAATCAAAATCACATTAAAATATTCTGCTTTTTAGATATTGAACAGTAAGCAACAGTCCCTAAGTTTTGGCTATGTTTTATGCGCAAAACACCAAAGTGAAATTCATCCTCAGTGCAAACACGTTGGATGGAAGAATGTATTTGCCCTATTGATTTAAACAAAAGGATTTAGTCTCTTGTAGAAATGCAATATGTATCTATCATTGCCCATAGCATGCATTCTCACCATCAAACGCAAAATAAAGCACACTCAGAATGTAAAAGTATGACCTCTTAAATCTGGCCTTTTAAAAAATGTATTTAAAATGTATCATGATGAAGACTTGCAAAGCTTTTAGTAGAACCTATGGCATGGAGAAAAAAATAGGAAAGAGAAAATCCCTGGTGCCTTTTGCAAACATCCATTGTGTATTACAAATACAAAAACCTAACTGCTTGTTCAGTTCCCATATATCAAGTGAGTTTTGCTCCTGGCTTAGCTGAGGTGTCATTTCCATCCAAATTAAAGAATTAGAAGTTTACTTTTTCCAGCCCTAGGCTACCCTACATGTGTTCTAATGTCTCCTCTGCTTAATTCTCCTATCAGTCTTAGTCACCATAGGATAAGAAAGCCTTCAAGATGGGAGACAGAAACTCACAGCCAATAGCAAGAAAATTGCTCATTTTATAGATTACAAAACTGCATTGAGGAAGTGTGTAACAAGAGCCTTTAATCTGATTTTTGGGGTTTTTGTTTTGGTTTTTTTTGTCCTCTTTTTCTGTTTCTGGTTAGGCTGTATGGATGTGGATTAAGAACATTTTAAGACCAGTGTTAAACAAAATGTTGAAAATTTCATGTCTTTTGCAGAATCATAGATTGTCTCAAGTTGGAGAGGACTCATGTGGATCATCAAGTCAAACTTTCTGTATCTTGCAGGACTATGTAAAACTAAACCACATGACTAAGCATTGTCCAGACACTCCTTGATCTCTGAAAGTCTTGGCACCTTGACCACTTCCCTGGGGAGTCTGTTCCAGTGACTGACCACTCTATGAGTGAAGTATATTTTGCTGATGTTCAGGGTAGAAAAACCCTGAGAAATGAAGCAGTGAATTGTAACATAAGCTCAGGATGTTCAAACCTAATGTAACTACTGCAGAAGGGACGTAAATCATTGTTAAATCCTAATGGCCTTCAGCTATAAGAAGACCTAAATTCTGTAGATTAAACTTGGTTACATGACATCATTACCAAGAAAAAGGCAATAGTTAGCTTTCCTATGCAAACTATATGTGGTTGACATCTATGTGCTCTGCTCTCTGTGCCTTGGCAAACTTCTCATTCTAGATTTAAGAAATACACTTGAAATAATTTCAGGAATTATAGTAATTTATGATCCTTTGTTAATATCAGGTTGAAATGCTGGAAATTACTTTTACTCAGGGCACCCCACATATTTCTTTGCTGATTGGAGCATTTTGATTTCTAGTGTAGGCAACCAAGATGACCCTCTATATCATGAAAATTCTAAAAAGAGAGGAATCCAGGTGCTATTATCGATGATTTTTAGGACATCATTAGTAATTTGCAATATGACTACATGCAAAATAGTGAAAAGTGATCATCTCCTAGAACAAAGATAACTGAATAGTTCGGAACACTGAGAAAAAACACGAAATTTAATGTTTAAAAATTGCACATGCATTATGTGTGCTAATAAGCATTCTAACAGAATTTGAGTATGATAAATCTCCCAATCACAGAGATACATAGTAGGCCTAACTTGAAACACAATCACAATGCTCTTTTTGGCTTCAATGGATTTTGTAACCAAGTAACCTGATAATATGCGTCTTTAACTCCACTAGGTTAAGTTCCTGTATAAATTAACAGAATATAATCACCTTTTAACTTTATAACAATGTTACTGTAATGAATTTTATACATTTTTTCCAAAATTCAACAAAAATATTATAAATTCTCATACCCATACATTTTAGGAAATTCTGTACAAGGGCATCCTTTCAAATTCTTCTGGGAATTTTCTCGATAAATACCAGCTAGGACTCAAGAATTTGTGACTCCTAAATCCAGGCTGTAATCCATTTTAATCTACCAAACCGTACTGCTTGCATAACTAACCTTCCTGTCATTTATAACAACTGACTAAGGAAAATTGAAGAGCAAATAGTCCCCAGGGAGATCAATGATCTCTGCTGCATATTTCAGTAAGTGATGTGAGAGGGTCACTTTGGTATTATACCAATTACTGAGTCCTGCATGCAGAGTTACCAGTGAAATTTTATGTGAGTTTAAACACTTCCATGTTATTTACTTTGTTGCAACGAAGGGAATTATGGACTTCACCTTCAAAAGAGAAGCAACAATACACTTTATTGATATAAATCAGTGAACAAAGAAAATTCAACATTAAATCCAACAGTGGTTTAACAAGATTCAATGGCAAAGTAGACTTGATTACTAACGGCACAGAGGACAAGGTCAGACAAAGTTTATCAGGGAGACCTTACCACTGAATCACAGGTTCAGAAGAACTCCTTCTCAGAGAGGACTCTTAAGTACAGCTGCAACCAGTCCTGCTCCCAAACTTGATTAATGTTTTATGGGTAAAGGATTATATGTGCTCAATCAATCCTTTCTATGACTAAGATTTCAGAGTTTAATATGCTATTAATCACTTACCAAGAAACTCTTGTGCCGACGAATCTCCCATCATCAAGTAGTAACTTTGCTACTATTACAGGGGAAATCCTTCATTCATGCAGGAGAGCTCATTGGGCCCTGAACTACCCACTACGCATGGAGTAAAATAATTGATTCACATTTGCACACCATCACTGGGTCACTGTTTCAGACAGCTCTTGGCTACCATGTTGCCATCCATCCCACAAAATCTGGATGAGGACATCACAGCCCTGGCGGTTATGGTTTAACAGGGAAATGGGGGGAGCACACCGCCACAGCTGTGAACTTTACTCATATTTGGGTCATGGAGAAAACAGCAGTCTAAAGTGTCAATATCCATCTTCCAGTCTTAAATAAACTGCTGTCTTCTATGCAATCCTATTTTGGTTTAATATTGTCACCTTGTTTGTGGCATTTCTTTTTCTCTGTTAAGCACCGGATCATTTCTAAAGAGAATCCCTTCCTTCCTTCCTTCCTTCCTTCCTTCCTTCCTTCCCTCCCTTCCCTCCCTTCCTCCCTCCTTTCCATGTAATATAACCCCTAAAGCCTGTTTTCTTGGTTTCTGCTTCTTTCTCAGAGAGGCACAGCCCAGAGACTTACATCAATGTGCATTACATCTCTGCGAACTGATCACATCTTATATTGACATACACTAAAAACTGTGGGAAAGTACCAGTCATAACTGAAATATATTCACCCTCATTTTAATGTATGAGATGTTGATAGATTGTCAATTATTATAAAGCCCAAAATAAGTGTGTATCTGTACACAATATTCTTGTAAAAGATGTAATCAAATCTGGTATAAGATTGAGTCTTGAAGATTAAAATTGTAAAAAATAATTAATTTTTTTATCTTAAATCCCTAAAATTTTTAGTTGAATGTGGCACATTAGCTTTCAGAGCTCAAGTATGTGCGAGAGATAAAAGAAGGGAACAAACAAGAAAAAGTAAGATACTCTGGTGCTTTTTCCTTGATTTGCCCTCTCTTCTTTTTACGCTCTGTTATTTGGACTGTTGACTCTTCTGCCTTCTCTAAAATGTGTCGTCTTTCTTTAAGATTGATCATGGGATTAACTGTCATGGAACTGTTGTTCCTACAAAAATCAACATAGCCTGACAGAGCTGTACTCTGTGTTCCATGCAGGAATTCAGCCTCTTCTACTGATTCTGCAGATTTTCTCTATTAAGCAGGTAGATAGCTGTAAGAAAGATAAGAAACTCACAAATTCTTCTTAGTGACCAACAGGAATTTTGCATTGATCGTTACTTCCATAGCTATTTCAGGAAAAATATTGAGGTATGTAAAAATATATGATGAGAGACAAAGGGTCTCACTGAAATTCTTGCCTGATTTATGCTTCTTAGTGCTTTCATACTGCTACTTAAGCATTTAAAACAACTGCTTGTGTACCCACTTGGCATCTCAGGGCACAAGTTTGTACACAAGCCATTGTACATGACATCTCTGAAAAAAAAAAATCTTTAACCTTCTTTACACTTTGTTCAACAGATAATATTTTCCGCCCATGAATAATTTTGGAGCAGTTCCAAAATTCAGTGGTGAAGTACATGAAAATGATCCTTCAGTTGCTCTTCACCTGCCAACCAGTAATTTTGATCATAGTCCAGAAACTCTTGTGATATGAAAAGAAATGAAATTCTTAAGAGTAAGGTAAGCATTCTCTATTTAAGGTTTTGTATAACATCATAATTTCTTCTGGGTCATGTGTTTTCCAATTTAAAATGTCTTGACTAGTTGCTATTATTATTATTAGTAGTAGTAATAATAATAATAATAATAGTAATAGCAGTAGTAATAGTAGTAGTAGTAGTAGTAGTAGTAATTTGTTTGGGAGTTTTGTTGTGATTTTAAGGCTTTCACATTTTTGCTTAAAAAGTGCATTGTAATATAATAATTTACTGCCTCCATACTGTTACAAGATGCATTTTGATGTTAAAATATATGGTCAGACTTGGTATATTACAGCTCAATATATTATATATTATATATTGGTATATTACTGCTCAGTTGTGCAGAAACTTTAAATATTAACATTCTCACCAAAAGGAAATCAATCTTAAGAAATATATTTTCTGGTTTTCTTGCAGCACTTCTTTTACTTTTTTCTTCTCTTTCTCCTATTTTCTTTTATAGTAAATAACTTCTATTTCATTGGCAACCAGAGTCTGCAACTAATATTTAAAAACACTACAATCTTTTTACATTTCTTTTATCTTGAATTTATGCATTTCATTCGATGTGATTTTCTTTTGGAACTCAGTAAGATAGTAAGATTCTCTCTTTGACTCTCTAAAATCTATTATTCCACAAGATGTTTGAACAGACAGTAATTTTACAAAAATGAAAGTTGAAATACCTTCTGTTCAAGGCTTTCTGAGAGAAAAAGTTTTTGGTTTATGGGAATTTCTTCTTAGATCTCATCTAATGTCTGTTTTCAGTGAGGGTGTAAATCTTCAACCAACAAAGACACGTGACCTATTAAAAACTGTTATTAATGCTCATTATGTGTTGTATTGATTTCAGACAGATGGCAAAAACTCCTGGGGGTCAGTGTAAGCAATCCAACATAAACATGGAACTTGTCCACTTTTTTTTTTATATTTAAAACAAATGAGGAAATGACAAATAGAAGTAGACTATCATTATATACAAGATTCAGAACAGGCATCAGGCAGATAATGTTCAAACGGAATAAAATGTACTTTAACTTCCAGTGAACGCACCATCCAGATGGCTCCACACAACACTGAATGACATATGGGGCAAGTCTTCTTCTTTCTATTTTTCTATTTTTTTCTGGTGTCATAGGAGAGGGGAGTGAAAGGCAAGATGGGAGTTTGGCTGCTGGCCAAGGTCAACTCACCACAATCTTTTAAAGACCAGTTTTAAGGAGTGTATCACAGCCTTTAGATGATCCTGCCAAAAAAGTATAATGAAATAAGACAAACCATTTCCTGAGATAACTGAGCTAGTAACCCTGGAAGAAATCAAATCCTGACTTGGCTAAAAGAGGACAATATCTTAGGGAGACTAAGAGCTTAAAAATCTTTCTTCCAATATTACATCCATGTCTTCTGTGTTATCTAGCTAATATCTTCCTATCAGGAAAGAAACTTTAGTTCTACAGTTCTACAGTTTCTGTAGTTTTATGTTTTAAAATTCATTGCTTAAGTCTTACAGCTTCTAAAAAAATGCAAATCTTGCTCGTGTGGGCATCCTCAGCTGAGAAGCCTGATTTTGCTGGTTTTTGAAGGAGAAACATAACCGCAAGTTTACCTGAATTAAAATCACTGAATTTGAGGCTACGTATAGAAGAGTCTCACTTTTTTGGACTTACTTTCCTTCACAAAGACCCTGGGAACTTCTCTCATTCACTTATCTAATACAAGCTTAATACTGGACATTTATATAAGAGGGTCTGTTCCATCTCTCATCTTCTACCCTGATGTTAAATAATCTGTTTTGATATGAAGGTTATGCCAGTCTGTTCCAGGAACCGCCACTGGCCTTTTTTTTCCCTGACCTGAAATCTTATTTTGACAGGTTTCCTATAATATGACCTGTTAAAATTATCCTGTTTTCCTGCTATTACTGCCAAAGAAATTTTTGCTGACCAAATTTCTCTGAAACCCTCTAATGACAGAAAAAGCAGAAAGAGTATGTCATGTTGCCCTGATTTTTGTAAGACTTTCTAAGCCTTCTGATATTTACATATTTGTGAAGAACTTTCTCACACACTTTCTGTAAACACCTCAGTGTTTTGCATTCCTTCTTAGAGGAGGAGAAAAATTGATGGACTGTTTGTCTGTCCAGTGTCTTTGGAGAGGTGGCACTGCCACCGTCCAATCCACTGTCACTTTTGGAAAACTATAAATACTGGAGTCAGAAAAAATAAATGGCTCTTCTCCTCTCTTCTGATCACCTGAGCTGCGGTGTATGTCTGTGTTCTTTCGTGTCCTATAGCGACAATGTCATATGAAGCAGTAGTGCAAATTGTCATAAACATACTACTAACATGAAAATGACTTGCTCATTCTCACTAAAGTGATCATCAAAAATTTACAAGTCAGTAGTATTTTGCCTAGAAAATGGCTTAGTGAGGCAGAATTTGTATGAATACATGGTCTCAAAAGCAGAATGAATACAGGAAATTAATATCAAAACATAAATCTAATATGACATTTTACTTTTGACATTTTTTACAACCTTTTTTTTTTTTCCAGCGATAGTTATTGAGCATCCTAGCATTCAGTACATATAAAGAGAGAAAGAGCTTGTTCAAGACCACACAATTTGTCTACTTTCTTCATGCCGTCCACAATAATAGTTGTGGCAATAATTGTCCATAGTAATTGTGATAGGTTTGATCTATCTTTCTTCCATGCCATAAAAGGAAGGCATGGAAGGAAATGAGGCTCCATCACAAGGTGACACAAGATGATCTGCACCCACTAACTGGCACTGGTGTTCCACCAGGTAAAGCTTTAGTTTCTTTTCTGGGCTGTAGGATCATAGCACTTTAAAACATGCAGTATTCCATTTAAAAACAACCAACAAACTGGTAGTCTTAATTGTCTTCAGCATTCTTGCATTCTTGCATTCTTACTATCATCAGCATCACAGAACGGCCTAGGAAAAAAACCCCAAAACTTCAGAATGATGTTGTAAATATTAAAATTAAATCTAATGTCAACTCTTATTTGCAGAGACGGGAAAAAAACAACCAACCAAACAAAAAAAAAAAAAAAAAAAACACCCAAAACCAAAAAAAACCAAACATATTTACACTTCCCTCGTCTTAACTCCTAAATAAATACAGAGGAGTCTTAACTCCTACTATAAAAATAAAAAAACCTCAAAATTTTAGTAGAATAGCCTTGATAAATCAATCAGGGATATCACTGTTACATTTTATTTCATGTGCAGGTTGACATGGTAGGAATATATGACAGGACAATTTCTACACCTATGAAACTGAGAAAGAGATTGAAAGTGCATAACTGATGGATGGTTTACCATGGTGTGTCTCAGGCATTAAAATTCTTTTCAATTTGTTTTCACAGTCTAACTTGGTTAGAATTGACTGTATCCTTTACTTTCTGCTCTTTTTGTTTGGGTTTGTTTTCTTTACTTATCTACACCACTCATATGCACAAATAGTCCCATTTTTGTAACCACTTCTAGAGGTTGAAATTTCTAACCTCTGGACACTGTAAAAAAAAAAAACATTTTGGTTATTTAAAGCAAGTATGAAAAAAATTATTACTGATAATACTTACTACACAATTAGCACTCATACATTTGAATTATGTACAAAGTATATAGTATGTAAAAGATCATTAACATTTCTACTCTGCGGTAGTTGGTGAAGATAACAGGATATTGGATTTGCAGATTAATAAAAAGTTAAGAAAACAAGTTGATTCAAAGCATATTTCCTGACTTGTCCTGTTTACACCTATATTGCACATTTTTGTGACAACTATGCCTGAAAATAGACATATCCACTGAGTGAAGGGTAAACATGAGGAATCAACCCTGGTTTTGATTTACCCTATTTATAGAGTGCTACTGTTGTACAAGCCATTGCTGATGAATGTCCCATCATCAGCATTTCCCATCTTCTTTGGGGTGTTTTCATTGATCTCATCAGTGGCTGAGGTGAGATGTTACTCCATTAGCAGCAACAATTCAAGGAGTTAGACCTATTCTCAAATACAATGCTTCTTTTAAAATCAAAATGCCTTTTCTTTGAGAAGTAGCAGTGTATGTAAGATAAGCACTTTATTAGCTGCTAGAGGGAAGTTAGTAGGCAAACTATTACACCTGTGAAAACTATAGCAGGAGGACAATGTTTACGTGGATGTTTGCAAGACCTAGTAAAAGAATAATCAATTGAACATATACATTTTAATAAAAATCCCAAGAGAGTTACATGTAAGACTTTAGTGGTACAGTGAAGAATCTATGCTAAGAACTGTCCAGTTATAGTATTTAAACTCCACATATTGCTCTGATAATTACTGAACTTTGAGTACCTATTTTAAGGACTAAGCAATTTGCTAACTAAATTTGCACCTGATGATATATGTATGACAGATGGTAACCCATAGGACATAAATGGTGTCCCATATAAGGAACTGACTTAATTTTGAAAGTGATGCCGGGCCTGTGGCCTCTAATTTGAGCCAAACCAGTGGTCACCAGACCCATGCTGACTTTGTGGATATTAAGTGGACAGCTACCAGCTACAGCAAGATGCAATTGGTGTATACAGTAATACATCCAGGAGATACCTGGGAGGAAGCAGGTGCTCCTATTGTTTCAGACCATTACTTCTCAATGACACTACATTTTCCCCACATTGCCCACTGCAGTTTTATGGAAGTGCACAGCAGATGCTGTGACACTGCATCATGTGCAGGGGAAGCCATGCTTATGCCAGTAATTAACCTATACCCTCCTGTGAAATACACCACTTACCCTTGACGGACAGCGAAGGAATAAGGAACACACAGCAAAGAAAAAAAAATAATGGTTTGGTTCTGTAGATGCACATGCAATGAAAAACGCTGGAGTTAACTTGTCTGCTGGAGTGTCTCGCTCACAGAAATCAGTCCAGATGACATCACTTCTCTAGTTTGCATAGAAAGAAAAGCAGATTGTCAATGACATGCAGAAGTATGACTTTGTCAAAATATCCCAAGATGTCCTGGAGAAAAATAAATCAAACCAAGAGTCATGGGACAGTATATTGGTAAACTGTGTGTCAAAATGTGTTGCAAATTGTATTCTATCCATCGCTGGATAATTCCCATTATAGTAATAGCAGTGTATCTTCTTATTTTTAATTTCAAGGATCCATTTCATCTTTTCTGGTACTTTGAATCAGGCAATGATAATTTAAAAAGACAGATTTCTTTAAAAAAATAAAGTTGAGGAATTCCATCTCAATTATGAGTTGACATTGCATTCACAAATTCAGTCCAGTGTGTATGCAAGAAGGGACTGACCATCTGTTTTATTATTCATGCATATGTATGCATGGATAAAAGATGTTCAGAAGTATTTAATGTATTAGTCTGTTAAATAATGAAGGTGTGTTTGTACTCACTAAATTTTATAGATTACCTATTGATTGGCATTCTATTTTTATATTGTAAAGAAGTCTGGAAAAATAAAAGCATTTTCACTTCAATTAAAATGAGAAACATCTATTGTACATTTCCCCCAAACTTAATAATTTTCTTGCGCTGGGTTTTATTCCATTAATATCATTAACTCAATCTGTAAACATATTGCAGGTAGCTACTTTTTAAACTGCAAAATAATCTCATTCTAGATCAAAACCTCCTCCACTGCAGCAATGACAGAAATATTTTTTGGCAACTGTCACTGTTATAATTTGTGTGAATCTTTGGTCCAAATAAACAATTTCTCCTATAATTTTATTTTGTTAATTCATGTTCCCATAATTTTCATGATGGAAAATTTACAGATATCTGTTTTGGAGAGGGTCTATGGCTGGGGGAGGATTAACAAAAAATTAAATACCTATTTTATGTATTATTCATCCTCACCACTTGTCTTATTTGCCACTGGGAAAGTAAGGTTCATAGCAGGTAAATATAAAGGTATGTTTTATTTCTCATCTTTCAGTCATCCAAGCACATGATTCTCTTCTTTAACTTTTTTAGGTTGCTCAGCTAACCTCCATCACATGGTGAGAAAGTGCTTATCAGTGCAGAACATGCACGAGGAATTATGTGGCCATAGCATCTAGGAACCAGCGGAAAATGACAGAGCTTGCAGGATGCCACAATACACTAGGATTTAGCACTAGGTTCAGTAAAAATGTGGGAAAAGACCCCAAAAATAACCTTAATTAGAAAAATCAGGGAACATCATTCTGAAGGACATAGATCTGCCTACATTAAGGAAGGAGAATCAGAAAAACCATTTTCATAATACAATGAACCATGTGGAAATACAGTTTTATGTTTGTGAAATTGAATCAAATAAATAATGATGATTAAAAAAATTTTACAGGTTGATGTTACCAAAAGATTAATATTCCTCTCTCTTCATACTGGAAAATTAAGAGGAATAAAATTAATTAAAATCTCTTCTGGAAAATAATAGTAATTTGAAAATTGTGGTTTTGACAAGAAAATGAATTCAACAGAAAATTCCAGGGGAACTGTGTTAAAAACCTCTCTTTAATGTCACACTTGTAAAAGGATTGGATGCTGCACATAGCAGATTTTTATTTTATTTTTCATCCATACCGCTATAGTGTGTAAACTCTTTTCTACTCTTTACAGAATAATTCTTCCAATGAATGTATTGAAGTGGAGAACTGTAATCATTCATTTTGCATGTGATTACAACTTTTTTTGCTGACATGGCTAATGAACTTTCTGTGGCATAATTAGTTTTGTCCTCTGAGCCTCAATCCAGTGATTTTCCACATTGCCTAGAAAGAAAGGAAATCTACATTAAAAATATTAAACAACTATTTCCTTGGGAAATGCATTTAAAAATACCATTTGCTTTAACAAAACAACTATTTTACTATTCTGTATATTTCTTAGGTCATCAAATATCAAATGAAGTTATCTTAGTTTTGAGTTCATTATTTTAAATGATACATATTTTCAGCTACAATGCATTTTGTACATCTGAATACATTTGTGTTCAAATTAAATTTGTAACACTGCTTATGCCTTCAATAACTTTATTTAAATCCAGTGAATTCACATCAAAATAGATTTCTATCTGAATGCAATTGCATAAAGAAAATATTTTTTCCACAGTGTTTTAGGCATAAGAGTGTATGTGGCACTCTCAATTTCTTGAAACTCCAGAAATGGAAGATTTGAAGACAGAATTTAAAAGACTCTAAAAGGGTATTTTTTTTGTAGTGTCAACAACTCCATAATGTATACCAATATAATTTTTTATATTTCAGTAAGTCTTACCATTTTCTTAAAAGTGCATGTTGTCTAATTTATTTAGAGAAAACCTGATTGTTTTAGTCATAGAATTCAAAATATGAAGCAGGCACCTAAAACATACCATATGATGCTAAATTGTATATCTTGCCTCTTTATGATTTGCCAATATCTGTTTCTAGGGAAGATATAATTCATGATCAACTAATTACCCTGAATATTTTGTGAAAACACATCTATCAATTAATGAACAACATTGTAAACATTAGTAAATATAAGAATTACCTTCTTAATTTAAACACTGAAGCAGAGAAAACTTTCAAAAACTTCTTCAAAAAAGGCAAAATAGTATTGTGTCTTCAGGAACCTAACACTTTAATCCATTTAGTTTTGTAAATATGTTAGGTAATCTTCAATTTTCAACTCTTGTTTGAATTCAGCTTTCACACTCTTTTAGGCAGGTGTAGAGAAGTGTAATATGAACTAGAAGACCAAATGACAAGTTTTGTACATTTTTTCCTCCTGACACTGGGCTATGGGTGGTGGGAGGCAGCTCTGCTGCAGTGTGGGGGTGACATGTGACAAGGTCTGGGAGCCACCTGCCCGTTGACGTCTCCATGCCTGTCTGGCTTCCCCTCTGCTAGGTCTGACCCCAGTTCCCAGCACTGGTCCTGCCCTACTCTTCCTCCTTGGGAGCTGTGGGACCATGTCTCATCTCTGCGATGTCCTTGTCCTGCCAGACACGCCATGACCCACAGCTACTGGCTCTCCTCCCTCAAGGAGCCACTACCCCCTCCCTGCTCCTTGACACATGCAGCCCAGCAGGATTTTAGCACAAATATTTAGTCCCACAGTTTTCAGGTGCATGAGATGATGATCCATCTGCAATCATCCACTGAAACACAGAAAATTGCAGAGCTTGCCTGATCTGTGAAGTGCCGTCTGTTAATTTAAAACACACTGGTGAAGAGCGAGCCCTTTGATTACAATGTATTTCTTACGTTTCAGTTAATCCTAATGCAATCTCAGTGCTGTATTGAAAATAATGGGACAGGCACCAGATAGATACTCCCCCTCTATTATGCAACAATGAACTATTACAAAAGTATTTTAACATTTCTATGGATTGAGACATCAGTGGTAATAGGGAACAAGACATTCTTTTTAATGCATTCTGTAACTCAGTAGTATTTTTTTCAATGGAAATAAGGGGCAATACATTATCTGAAATAACAGAGCTTTTACATGTTATTTAAGAATTATTCTCACAAAGCAGCAGTGCCTAATTTGCTGTCACAATTAATTGATCTATACGAATGTCTACTGATAATATTGTGCTTTTATAGAAGCCACTTCAATTTCTTCTGTAATTCACACTTTTTAGAAGTGACTTAGAAGTTATTTTCTTAGAAATTCTGATGGAATTATTTTATGTTGGCCTCCATTTGTATCCTGTCTTTTTTGACTATTAGCCACTGAGAAATTTCTCTTCAGAGAAAAACAAAGACAAAAAACCTCTTTCTAGTTATATAGATTCTATTTCCATCAATTCATGAGAAACCATTTCTCCATTCATTCTGTGAAACACTTAAGTAGTTATGTCTAGATTTGCAGAAGGGATGTTACTGTTGGAAACATGTGACACGAAATCCTCTATGGATACAATTCAGCGCAAAATAAGCAGTACCTCAATGTCGCTTTATGTAGTCATCATGCCAGCACTCCAGCTCACACTAGGAACTGTGAGAACTTCAAAATTGCTATCGAAATTAGCCTCACATAAGCATGGGCTAATTCCTGAGAAGAACTTCCCTTCTCAACAAAATATAAGAGTTCTTTCAAATCTAGGAATTTTATTTTTATTTTTCATTCCATATTTTTTTTGTACAGGTATTCTGCAGAAAGCACAACAGAAAGATATAGAGTTTATTCCTGTCATAGGTATCAGAAATGTTCATAAATTGCTTTTCCACATCCAGCAGGCACCATAACCTTAATTTTCAGTGTCTCGGGAACAGAAATTCATTAAATTGCTCATTTCTCCGAGTAGTGACAACTGTAGTGCCAACAATCATCCCTAGATAATGTCAAAATATTGAAGAAATAAATTACACCAGTAAGCAAACAGCAAGGTTTGAAGATCATATGCCCTGTGCAGTATTTTTAAAAGAAATCACAATTCTTTTCCCCTTCAAAAACGTGGTGTTCACATTTACTGTTTTTTTGCTTACATCTGTCAAAAGCACAGTAATTTCTAAGGAGAATTTAATAAGTGAAAACAGAATATTACCCATTTATTAGTATCAGGGAAGGATAGTAAAATAATATATTCAAGACAGACTGTGGCTTAGCAAAGCAGGTACCACCACTGAGTGCCAGCTCTGTAAGATGCCAATGCCAATTTGTGGGAAGTAGTTTTTCAGTAGCAGCATCTGGCTTTTTGGCAGACTCTCCAGACTGTTTCACTGACAGTTTCTCTTCCTTCTAAGTTGGTCACTTGGCTATGGAATTTGCTGGGTGAGTAATCTGCTTTGTTCCAAAAAGCGATATTTGTATCACCTCTTCTCCTGATCCTTAGCTCTTCTAGTGTGATTTTTCCCTGCACACCTGCTTGATAGCAACTTAGTCTGTGAGTATTACTGCTGGTATCAGCAAGATTAGTCAGAAAGTTGTCCTGAAGAGATTTGTCAGCATAGTGCCATCATTCCAGAAAACGGTTTTTATAAAGGCAAAGATTGTATCAACAAAAGGGTTCTTTTTGGGTAGAGCTGTGGTGGATAAAGGGATATTTTCCCAAATGAAAGAAAATTCTGTATCAACCACAGGGTTTAATATAATTTTTGTATTTTATTTAGGTTTGATCTGGTTTGGGGTTTTGTTTTGGGTGGGGGTTTTTTGTTGATTATTTTGTTTGGTTGGGGTTTTTTGTTGTTTGTTTTTGTTTTGGTTTTTTTGTTTGTTTGGTTGGTTTTTTTTTGTGGGTTTTTTTGTTTGTTTGTTTGGTTGGTTTGGGGGTTTTGGGGGGTTTTTTTTGCACATGGACTTGCACCACTGCTATAGCATTTTCCAGAGTAAATTTATTGCTTCAGGGTTTCTACCAGCACACCCAAGAATCCAAACAGGTGCACTTAAAAATACTTTTAAACATAGAATAACACACACTTTAAGGAAAAAAGAAAAATCCAGTTCTAAAGGAACCACTTGTTCATAGAAGAACATCTCACTGTAGAAAATATCTCACTGCATCTCACTGTAGAAAAAATTCTGTTAGATATCCTTGTCCACAATAAAGAGATATATGAAGTACTTAGATTCTGTTATTTTGAGCTTCTGATGTACATTTCTCCAGCTTCCAACAAATAAAACAAACATATCATAGTAAAATTTCATTAATTACCTTTATTCTGTGTTTCATTATTAGATACACCAAATTCTAGATAAAACAAAAAAATAAAATTTGTTTTGAAAGAAATATACTTTTTTAAAGCTTGGAATTATTTAAATTTGCTGAACTACTATTTGCAGACGTTTAAGAAAGCTTTTGTCAACTTAATAGGAAGTTGCTTGCAAAAATATTTTGCAAGTACGTTAAACATGTGAGCTATTAAAAGACTTGGTCACTAGAGTGTACTGGGCCAGCTTGTCTGGACTGTACAGTTGACATGAAAAGTTGGATTAGATGATCCCTGGGGACCCTTCAAAACTGGTATTCTCTGATTGTATGATTTTTCCATAACAGTGCATCCAAATGAGTGCTGTCATATTTTAACTCTTCACACTATTTGTGAGAAAACAAGAGTGATAATAATAACTGGAATTTGTAGCAGAAAGAATTTATTTCCATTCTTATGTTTACACATGTAGATTATATCATTATTTCACCTAATATTATTATCAAAAGAATATTCTAGAGATCTCTCATATACTGATTCTGGCAATGTGATTACATTAGCAGAACTTTAAAAATTATGTTGGCTTTGTTTTAAAATGCTGATGTGCACACAGTCTCAGCTTCACCATTATAAATAGATGCTAAGATGCTCTGAAAAGCAGCCTTTTAAAATGCATGCCAAATCATTACATATTCCAACATAAAATAGTTTTAAAAAAACCCTAAAAAATTTAGGAATTTTTAATCTTTACAGTTTTATTATATCTTCATTTTTAAAATATAAAATTTATTGTTAAAAATCCATAGTATTTTTAATGTAGAAATTCTGGGGGGTTTGGGTTTTTTTTTGGTTTTTTTT